>JXSR01S007591.1:28073-39795 GCA_000969725.1 Ophiothrix spiculata
GAATCACGAAGCAAGTAGAGTAAAGTTTCTCGCTTAGTGAAACAAGGAGACGAGCCGGGACCGGGGCTCGACCCCACGACAGATGTATAGAATGCAATTACGAGTCCAACGCTTTAACCGCTCGCCCACTTTCATTTCTAGCATTTTAGCAGATTGATTATTAAATACGTTCGTGGCTTTGAAAAAGAAGACAAGCTATGTATCGTATGAATCACAAAGTCCTTCTTAATAAATAAGTGCATTTGCATTACTATAACATACCTATTTCAAAAATGCATGCAAAAAGGTGACGTATAGATGCTTCTAGCAGATGTCGATGAGCGAAGTTCACGTGAACTTTTTAACTGTCTTTAACTGATCCGTTAGGCAATGCCGTTTGTTGTAGATTCTAGGAGACTTGAAAGAACAGCTGATTCTACACAAAAACAGCCAATATACCGTACTCCACACACCCCCACACACCCCCACCCCCACATCCACCACATCCTATAGATATATCCTTGCTAACTTATATTTAATTTCTGTGGATACGTCCATAATATGAGAAACCTATTTGAACATGCTAATATCATCAACCAATCAATAAATCACATTTCAAGCAAATACTTCATAATGTTTGCATAGCACTGAACATGCTGAAGGATGCAATGAAATGAAATTCGATACTTTAACCCTCGTCTAACCAAGCCATTTCTGTAACACGTCTAACCAACGGTGTTGTTACAACCCCCCCCCCCTTATTTTTTAGAACAGAACCCCCTATGAACTTGTTTTTGCTATCAATAGATAGGTATGGTCTCCCCTATCAAACGATACCAAAATCACAGAAATCGGCCAAGCGTTACGTAATTATGATGTCATAAAGGTCTTTCAGGTCGAAAAATCAGAATTTTGGTAAAAATGGCTACCAAAATAATTATGTCTGCATTAACGAAGGGAAATGATAATTCTAACATGACCTGCAAGTTTCAGTCTCTTAGCATGCATATTTTTTTTCAAACTGGCGATTTAAAATTGTTAAAAATGTCGCCAGGTTGCAACCCCCCCCCCCCTCCTCTACACCCCAACTTTGACGGTCTACCCTGACCCCACTTTACGTGCTACCCCCCTCTTAACTTTGTCATCAAAATGACCGCAAAGGATGTAACAGATTACTCAAAAGTCTGGGGTTGGTACGTTGCTTTTGCGTTTTTATGTTGCGGGGAAAAACCTGGGGGGGGGGGGGGGTGTTGCAACAACCCCCGCCCACTGGTAGACGAGGGTTAATTATGTAAAATACGATAAAAACAAAATAACGAAACATTTATCAAGTTAAGGATTAAATTATATCATAACTTTAATTCGGTAGTGCTTTAAATCGAGAGTGTTATCGTACTATTAGCTATAAACGTAGAGGTAAAGGGGGCGTCCCGTATTTCACAGGTCGGAGTGCCCATCTTTTTTACGAAGCGTTTGGGCCAGAATCCGCAATTTGTTATATTTGCAGTGAGGGATTCGCCACACCTCCTTCCCCGCTATTCTGTTACCTTCCCAGCTTTGAAGAAAGCTGGTACCCATTTGACACCTGTGTGGAGAGAAGCACATTAGGGTAAGCATCTTCCTCAAGGACACTACACACGCCGCCCACCGGATTCGAGCGGCTCCACGACTCTCAATGCCCGGTGATTAACAGTAGAGGACTTATATGCTAGGCCAGCATGTCCCTTTATAATTAGCTATTATAATAAGATATAATATGTTATATATATATAGGCCACTATTTTGTATATTTAACCCAGATATTAAATTTGTTTGCAGTTTTTCCCTGTGTTGTTTTGAGCAATACTAGACAGAGATGATAATAAAGGACAATTTGACAGATTCAAAAGTACACTAACAGTTTCACCTTTACTATTTTATAAGACAAATGCTTTATTGAACAAGGTTATGTTAACCTCTATTCTATCATATTTGATTGTGGAAGAACTACTGAATTAAAGCTTATACTCAATTAGCATAAACATATGTTTACATATATAATTTTGCTAATGCTTTTAATATAAAATCTTAATATAAAACTAATGCCTATTGTCTTTTTTGCGTTTATATACGATTTGAAAAGAAAAGGAATTTGAATTTTGAATTTACAAATCACATAGGATAAATCGATTACAGCCCGCTAGTCCGAAGGTTCGCCAGTCCGAAAATGAATAAAGGTCCCATAGTCTGAAATTGAAAAGGGTTCGCTATTTTTTTTTCACCAGTCCGAAAATTAATAGAGTTTTGCTAGTCCCAGAATAAAATAAGGTGTGCAGTCCGAAAATGAAATAGGGTTCGCCAGTCCGAAAAATAAAATGGGGTCCGCTATCAAAGGAGTTTTTTGACAAGGTTTGGCAAAATGGTCTATGCTCTTAACTTATTGCAAAGGGAGTGCGTGGAAAATTGCGTACCTGGACCAAGAGCTACTGGACAGATCGCTCCATCAAAGTTGTCTTGACAGGCAAGTCATCTGATACTACCTAAATCTACACATCAGTTCCTCAAGGATCAATTTTAGGACCACTCCTCTTCTCCATCTTCGTCGATAATTTGACCAACGAGTGTGAAAATCAATTCTATTTATATGCAGATGATTCAACCTTGGTCTGAGAAATCAAATTAACTGATGATCCTGTGGCTGTTACAACAAATTCAAACAAAGATCTGGAGAGAATGAGGATCTTGGCTAACAGGTGGAAGGTCACAATTGAACCATTAAAGTAAAGGGCGGTCACTATATCTCCAGGAGAAGAAATCCAACTAGACCTCACCTGCAGTGTTCACTTCAGCATTTTATAAGAACTTTAAAAAAAACCAGAGTAATTAGTTTGTTGTTGATTAGTATCCCGGATTTTTGTTTCGGACTAGCAAACCTTATTTTATTTTCGGACTAACGAACCTTATTTCATTTCCGGAATAGCAAACCTTTTTTCATTTTCGGACTGACGATTTCGGACTAGCGGACTTTATTTCATTTGGACTAGCGAACCTTTTTTTAAAAAATTCGGACTAGCGAACCCTCTCGTATAGGAAAATACGCTTGCGGACTAAGTATGGCGAACCTCATTTCATTTTCGGAATAGCGAACCTTCGGACTAGTGGGCTGTTCACATGTTGTGTATCACCTATGGTTAGTACAACTGATTTGTGCATACTGTGTTTGAATTTAAGTAGGCAACTGGATGGTCTTAACAACAAACAACAGATATGTATTTTTTTTAAATGACTCAAATAGTCAGAGGCCTTTTTTCGAACATTTTCCTCATGATAAATATTTCCACTCTTTAACATTCTGGTATCTCTCCATTGGTGTTTCACTTCGTTTTGTTTTCATTCAGTAACAAACCATTCAGATTGTAGATATATGGGTCCTTGCATTTGGTGGTATGCTCAGTACTTTTACTATAGGTTTTCCCGGACGATTTCAGCAAATATGCACATTAATTGGTAAAACAACCATTCAATTTCGCGCTGATTTTTAAAACGACGTGATATCCAACTTTCAATTTCGCTAACCTTGCATTCGATTTAATTTATCAAAAGTCGAAAACATTAATGCACATAGTGATTCATTTAACCGATTACAAATACGTGATTAAGCACTCTGTTTGACGAAATGTGTGGCCAATTATTAGGAATGTGCACTCTATTTCGGAGCGAATCTACAAGTTTGTTATTATGATACGAACCAGTGGCGTAGCCAGGTTTTCGAAAGTGGAGGGGCCACAATATGAAGACGAACCGACATAATTGGATTGTCCATGTGAGCGGAGCGAACTAAGTGAACCCCTGGTGGAGGGTCAGGGGGCAAAACCCCCGGAAGCTCCGGGTTTTTAGCTATTTGACACACTGCAGGAAGGCTAATTGCAACATTTTTGGATTTATGTAGTTATAATGGTGCCAAAATGCTGTGAAAATCATCTAAATTAGGGATTTTTTTTTCAGGAACCGCCATTGGCAGGCGGCCTACGGCCGCTTGGACCGATGCGGTATCGCCGCCCTGCCTGCGGCCGGTCGGCTAATGTTTACCGACGGGCGCTTTTTAACCGACGGACGGTTAAAAAAAAAACCCGCTACGCCACTGATACTAACCAAATTGAATATTTTTTTTAATTTGTCATGATTCAAATCTGCAAATACTGAATTAAATTTTGCAAAGAGACCGTATATAGCTATGGCTATACAAATCATCATTAATCCGGTAATATGCATTGTATCATAGACCTATATCCCTACATAATCATGCCTATATATATAGCATTGTATTAGCCATGCAGAACAAATTGACATTTAACCGAACATTGTATTCATGTAGTAATTGCATGTGTGGAAGTGTGCTTAATGGCCTGTCTATGAGAAATTATAGAAAATAAAGGAATAAGGCCCGGTGCAGACTCCACTATCGTATTGAATATTTTGCTTAGAATATTCTATGCTGACGACAAAATGACGTAGGTCATCGAATAAAACTGTGTGTTTTATTTGGTCACTACGTCATTTTGTCGATATTCAATACGATAGTGGAGTCTGCACCGGGCCTAACCCTTGGCCCTCGTTCTACTTATTTGTTTCAAAAAGCGATACTAAAAACCTTACAAGAGTAGAGCCTTTTTGAAAATCTCAAAACGGTTTTGGATTCTTTGAATCACTTGCGTTTATTCTATCAACCATTAAAAACAATGCCGCTAAGGATTAAAAACGTCTGAAGTTCCTAATTATAATTGATTTGTTTACTTTGATTTATTTTTCTCAGTACAAATGATATATTTGTCGTTATACTGATGTTTTTGTTTAAAAAAAATTAATCTAATAATTGAACCTTAATTTGAACAATGTGTGAGACTCATTTGAACGACTTACATCTTTAAGTGATCAAAAGAAACTATTATATTTCTATCAACCTTTTAAGGTATAACAGTATGCTATAATTATCGTTTAAAAGCAGGGTGCCTCTGGTTTTGAAGACACTCCAGCATTTTCCATTCCATTTACATTTTGAAAAAATATGGTTATTGATGATCGACAAACGAAATAGGTTGTTTTGCTTCAGGTCATTGGCAGCTGTATTCATCCCAAGATATAAATAATCGACACGTTTCAAACGATTTTTAAGTCCTTGACAGTAGGTTTTTAAATTTTCTGCTTTCTCAAAGCAGGTTAAAATATATATCAAGGTGTCAAATATCAATTTTAATAGGTGAGCGATCACTAGGTTGACAAAGCTAGTACAAATGATGCAAGAGAATGAAATAAGGTTCGCTAGTCCGAAAATGAAAAAGGGTTCGCTAGTCCGAAAATGAAAAAGGGTTCGCTAGTCCGAAAATGAAAAAGGGTTCGCTAGTCCGAAAATGAAAAAAGATTCGCTAGTCCGAAAATGAAATAAGGTTCGCTAGTCCGAAATAAGTTTAGGTTGCAAATCAACAAAACTAATTATTTTTCGGACTAGCGGACCCCTTCGGACTAGCGAACCTTCGGACTGGCGAATCTTCGGACTAGCGGGCTGTAATCACATTTTCTTGCCTTTAATCACAAATGTTTATAAATTATTGTAAACAGGTATGAAATGCAACACTAGAAGTTCAACTTCGATACCATTCTATCAATGTGAGCTTTACGTAAAACATTCAAAGAAGTATTTTACAGTTCAAAATGATTCAAACTTTACACATGTGTATTACATCTGAGACATTTCTATCAATGCTATCGACTAATGACAGTCGCATTCCACAAGAGCTGAGTAATAAGTGGTGAATACCAGGTGTAGAGATATCCTCAGCGTTAACCCTAAAAGAGCCCCCCTCCGGATTTTTTTTTATACCTCCGCCGGTTGTTATTTTTTCGCGCTGACACTTCTTGACTTTTTTCCTTAAAGCCTTGCGCTTATTTTAAGAACATTTTTGTGAAAATCGGACCTAGGGTTAGGACGTGGCGTTCCGTTATTGTATTTATTTGATTTATTTAGAGTAAGAACATGCCTAAGTATACTTTGCCACAAATTATTGATAAAAATTGCAACTTTTGCTCGAAAAAATTGCGAAAAACAACGATTTTGGCGATTTTTGGTGATTTTCGCGTTTTTCGACGCGACGTCACTTATGACGTCACTGTGACGTCATACAAGGTCCAATTTCAATTTTGTTGGTACCAATGGACTCGTGAGGGTCATAGCTATCCTCCAGTACCCTACACTTAATGTTTCGTCAATCGGTTTCCGAGATCGGAAGGGGGCGGAATCCCCCCCCCCCGGCTGTGAGATGGGTCGAAAAAGCCCGGCTCTTTGAGGGTTAAGGAGTAACTTGTTTAATCAATGGGGAATAATGCACTGAGATGGCTTGCTGGTGTCATATACATTAACATGAGTCTCTCAGTACTGAAATAGCCACACCTTACAAGTCACGGAAATATTGCTATTCGTAAGCAATATATGCTAACATTTGAATGGCTAACGTGTGAATTTCACACAAAAACAAGCAGCACCTCATGTTAGTTATATGCACATTTATTAGGTCATTGATACTTGTCTGTGTCTACATTAGTATTCATGTTTGATTTAGCCATGAGGCTTGGCAATCATCTAATGAAAAATGTACGTAGACTCATCACAAAGTGAGCATAAGGAATGCATCGAGAAAGAATCTTGGATGCGTCGCAAGAGCCACTGATTAAATTGAATTTATCACGATTTGCAGGGTTTGCACGTGACGTCATCGTACTAACAACATAATTTTCATGGGCCGGCAAACAAAAAGTCCCGTTATATTATAATTCTTTTAGCAGTATCACGATACAAGATCACAACTGATGATGTCAAGAATATACAGTATATTTATTTAGTTTAATTTTCAAGTCTTGATTTGACGTCAGTTACAAGTTACAGTCGATTTTGATTTCTTATTTACATAACAAATTACTCCGACCCCACCAAGATGGCGACGAGAACGGTTACGTGTATGGTGCGAACGCGTCGTGTAAACCCTCTATTGTTTTGGTTGGTTGTTTGCACTTTTTAACCCTAAGATTGATATCGTATGAATACATCTTACATATAAGTATCGAACCTTCATACACTCCGCGTGTAACAATACCAATTAGAACGCATGAATATAAAATATGTAGATTGGATTAAACAAATAAACAAATATATATAGCGCTTTTTCCAGAATTGATCAAAGCGCTTTACATTTATTCTGTTACCAATAGAATATAACTAATTTACGCGGCTGCCTTACAATCACGGCGCCTATTGAGACACTTTGCGTGTTGCGTTACGGTTTAGGTGACGAGCGTTTAGTGCGTATGAATGTTTCATTCTTTTTGTCAGATGATGACCTATTTAGTTTAGCTTAGTTTAGAATTTTAAAAAGATTCAATATTATCTTTCTGTCGTTTATGAATTAGGTTAAACTCGCATTCCAATGTGCTCGTAAAATGAGACCCAATCAATGCACCTTTTGATTGCTATGCATTTCACTCGACCCAAGGGACGAATCAAAATTGACCACGCATGCATTGATTTTTGTCCCATTTATCATCATCATCCTTCGACTTCCGTCGAGATACATGACACACATCTTTGCCAACCATCTCCATTACACATAGCACCTCCTAGTTCATCGAAGTCAAAACTTGCATCTCCAAATACGGCATCAGGGTACGACAATGGTTTACAGCCTCTATTTGGACACGGGAGTCTCAAAAGAAGAAGGTCCGATATGATTTGGTCCCTAGCCCGAAAGCAGCGACCAGCAGTGACTCCCCTCTGCGCCACGGCCGCAGAGATGGGAGGCATATCACCACAAATCTGCTGCCCTGTTGGATGCTGCCTCCAGGACACATTTTGGACACGCATTAGCTGTCCGGTGCAGGTGCCACCCAAGTGGTCACGAAGCTCTTTCTTCAAAGTCCATGTCTCTGCGCCGTACAATAAGATGCTTTCAACACAGGCCCGAAGAACTCAATCACAGGCGATCCATTCCCGCCCCTCCCGTCAGGAAGTCCCTTTTGCCATCAAGTACACATAACCAACCACCATCGGCCTACCCCCCCCCCCTTGGCAGGCCCACCCACAGAGCGAACAGAAGGACAACCAGACGCTCCACCGAGGATCAGACATCCAGCCTTCCCCGCATCGAGCACCAACCATTTTACTCGCGACAAGAAATACACATTCAACCTATAATCACCCGAGGAACTCTTCAAAACTGGTGTGATTGACTGGTAGATATTTTCCCCGGATTTGAGTCACTTGATCGGTAAGAAAAGTCATATGACTCAATTAATTTCTTTCACGTCTTTGGTATTGCATGTCGTTGAAGGTCCTTATTCAAATTAGGTTTCAAAACCTAAATATAAAAAGATAAATAATGCAAATTAGCAGGGTCTTGAGCCCCTCATATATTAGGTGTATATGTAAGGCACGGTTCCCAATTCATGACGGAATGTCTTCCGACATACGAAAGGGCTTGACGCAAGAGCCATTACGAAATGCATTTTGAGTCATGACGCAAAAATATTAGGAAAAACGTATAACTACCTTCTTTGAAGTGGTCTTTATAATAATAGGGGCCTTTGTGGAATTTTTCTTCATCATTCAAAACACTTGATTACATATATCTTTGAATCACGACTCAATATATTTCGACATCATGATGCAAGACACTTGATGCAAGCCCTTTCGTATGACTCAAAAGCTTTCGTCATGAATTGGGAACCGTGCCTAATGGTACACCTCGAAAGGAGGGACTTTGCTGATGATATCAATTTTGATTTTATTATTTCATCTGTTAGAGCATTTTACAACCTTTAGAATGACACCTTACTTGTTGATATTGATCAAGGCAAACAAATTTTACAAAGGATAATTTTTGCTGCCTATTTTTACCAGTTTGTATATAAGTGAAGTTTGATGACAAAATGTATCTTTCCCAATAAAATCAAACATGTTTTATTGCCTGATTTTGAGAACCTATTTTAATTACAATTATGATTCATTCTTTATAATTCATTACAATGCGTCTTATTTTTCAAGGTGCGTTTATATCTTAATATTGTCATAAGAATATTTATAATAACGGGCAAGTGGTTTGTTTCAAATTATTTATTTCACGTAACGCTAAATTATGCTTACCTCTGGGAGCTTTCAAACTAGTACCTGAGATGGTGCACAACAGCAAACAAAACCCCAGTTTTAACCAACCTCACAAGTTCACAACAAAACACAACAAATTTGCAGCAATACAATTTGAATTTGCAGTAACACGAGTTTGCAGCACATCACAAATTTAAATAAAGTAATACAAATCGCATTTTTCAAAATGTTCGCAAAATTCCAGAAAACGTGAGAATTTTACAGGAAGTTATGAGAATTCAACAGCACCTTTTGATAATTCCACAACGCGTTTTGAAAAACAACAAATAAAACCAAGGACAATATTAAAAACAAGCGTGAAAATATCAAAAAATCGCGTTGTAACAATTTCTACATCGTTGTAGAACTTATTCGTTGTGGTAGTACATTCTGACAACTCGAGGTGTATTGCTGCAAATCCGTAGTGTATTGCTGTAATCTCGTGATGGTGGTTAAAAAAGATCAGCCAGGCGTCTCAACAGAAGGTCGTATTCGTTGGAAATTGGTGTCTGCAACGGTTTCTGTTGAGGGACCTCTGATGAATGTTGATATGTGCTGCTTCCAATTGAGCGTCTTTATCAATAATCTTGGTGTATTTATGGGGCATGCATTTTAACCCTTATTCTCCTAATGGTTGTGGAGGGGTTGTTGCAACACCCCCCCCCCCCTAATGTTTCCACCTGCTTCATAAGATCTTAAAAGCAACCGGCCCCAGGCATTTGGGTAATCTCTTTTACATCCTTTGTGGTCATTGTGATGAAAAAAACTAGGGTTGTAGCACCTAAGGTGGGGTTAGGGTAGGCCGTCAAAGTTGGGGTGGGGGGGGGGGGGGGGGTGAAATCCCTGACAGTTTGAAAAATTTATGCATGCTATAAGACTCAAACTTACAAAACATGTTAGAATCATCATTTCTCTTCTTAATTAGCAAAAAATCCAACGAAAATCTGCTATTTATAACTTTTATAGCAACATTTAAATTTTGGTAGCCATTTCTGCCATCTATATTAAATGCAATGTTGCCTGATTTTCCAATCCGAAAGTACTTTATGATGTCATAATTACGTAACGCCTTGACCGATTTTGATGATCTTGATATCGTTGGATAGGGGAGGGTCCTACCTATCTATTAATAGCAAAATCAAGTTCATAGGGGTTTCCGTTCTAAAATATTAGGGTAGGGGGTTGCAACAACCCTCCTTCGGAGAACGTGTTTCAAAAATAGCTCAGGAGAACAAGGGTTAATTCAAAATATTATTACTTATTGTGATGTCATAAAGTCAGACCACTTTCGCAAACTTGGATACAATAATAATAATGTGAGATATCATTTGACAATATTCATACAAAAATAATCCAAAATCAATGTTGAATTACACAACTAATTTGAAGCCTGTATCTGGTCAGTTTGAAATTGGAAAAATAATAACCGCGAGAATGAAGAGATTTATACGTGTCGGTTGAAGACATCAAAATAAAGTTAATACGTTTCTACGACACTCACCATTTAATATTCCGTAATATTTTCGGAGAAACCATTCTCCATCCTCAGCGGTTGTTGGCTAAATGATGACTGATAAATCCTCTACTACTGGACGTAGGTGGCGTCCTAATAGGTGTTTCTAGTAGTAGAGAATCATAAACTCTTGGAAGATCACGGCCCCCGTCTCTATGCGGTTTTATTACATCCTCCATATCAATTTATATAACAGCTAAATAAATCCGTGTCACTTGATTGGCTCATCTTGGGTCACGTGCCATTGGTTATTTGGTCAATTTGATTGCAAACGTCGCCGACTGTGCAATAGTGCCATGCAGAAATATTGATACATTGCATGGTTACCTTTTTTGGTAGAATGCAACATCAGTCGTGGGCGTAATTTTAAATTGAGTACGCTTGCACAGTCCGCGGGCGTAGCATAAGACGCGTCGTTGCATTAAAGCAGCATGTACAATATCATAGATATTGCATTGGTTTATTTATTTAGCTGTCATATAAAACAAATAATAATTGTTTCTTATTCGCGTCAATGGAGCAAATATTTCATTCGGTGAAAGATCAAATGCCCCATTCAACTCAGCTTCGATTCGTTTGAATGTACCATTTGATCGTTTACCTCATGAAATATTTGTACCATTACACTCATAAACATTCATTATTTGAATAACATTTCACGAGTCCTCATAATCATATGATTCACCTTAAGGGCCCTGTCAACCCTTCATTTTCAGAAATGGGTTATGGACTGTAACTCAGCGACGGATAATTAAATCAAAATCAAAGTATACATTTCTAGAAGTGGATTTGGATACTGAACATGATGGTGAGCTTATTTTTGGACCAAAATGTGAAATTATTGCTCTAAGGTCCAAAAAAGGTAAAAAAATCGTGTTTTTGGTCCAAAATTTTACGGGAAAGCTATCTAAATTTTGCTTTGGTAAAATTTTAAACCATTTTACTTTTTAGAATCTAGAGTGTAATATCTAGGAACGCATTTCTCAAATTTTTGATTTTTATCTTATTTTTTGAAATATTGCCAAAAATAGGTCAAAATGTGGCATATTTTGCCAAAAATGGTG
>JXSR01S007591.1:39965-52139 GCA_000969725.1 Ophiothrix spiculata
GATATTTGGACCCTAGGTCCAAAACTACGCATTTTGGTCCAAAAATTACCTGACCATCATGTTCAGTATGCAAATCCGCTTCTAGAAATGTATACTTTTATTTGAATCTAATTATCCGTTGCTGAGTTACAGAGCAAAAAACATTGATGAAAAAAGCCTTAACAGGCCCCTTAATTTCATAATTCATTCATCGAAATTCGTAAAAAAATGTAGAAATGATTTGTCACGGCAAAATACCTTTATTTTAACCCTCGTCTTCCTCGTTACCACCACCCAACCCCCTAACGGATGATCGCCGATTGCACCAAAACACAAAATAAAGCGACCCTGATAATTTAAGTAATTATTTTTACATCCTTTGCGGTAATTTTGATGGAAAAAAATTGGGGTGCTACCTAAGGTGGGTTTATCGTAGGCCGTCAAAGTCCGAGGGTAGGGAGGGTGGTTCCCACCTCAAAATAATTTAAATCACCATTTTGAAAAATATTTGCATTATATGGACTTTAATGTTACTGGACATGTTAGAATTAGCAAAAATCCCGACGAATATCGGACATTTAGAACTTTTATAACGATTTTTTGATAAAGTGGCCATTTTTGCCAAAAGTCATTTTTTTCGGTACGGAAATACTGTGTAACGCCTCGACCGATTTTCATGATCTTGGTATCAATGTAAAGAGGAAACCCTACCATATACCTCAAATTCAAAATCACAGGGGTTGGTAACCACCCCCACCCCACCCCCCTCAGGAAGACGTGTTACTTAAAAAGGCTTAGGAAGACGAGGGTTAATATCTAAGTTATCGATAAGTGTTATTTAAAAATGTTTTTATTTGCGATAGTTTTTATTGCAAAATTCAGAACACGCGAATCATAGATTTTTGATTGCGTTGTCGCATAAAGCATCCAAGCGGACAATCATTTTATATTACCTGCGCGTGTCAAGCAAAAAATGATTGTTTATGTTATAAATTGCATGTTTAAATTCTAAAAAAATGAATTTTATCCAGAAAAAGTCTAATACGGTGAACATTTGTCTACCTTGTCTTGTCAACGGTAGACAATTGTCTACATTAATAAACTTGTTTCTTCAGAAAGTTCATTTTTCTAAGGTTTTATAAAAGTAATTTAGATTTTATAGTGTTAGTATTAATCTTTCGTAGATTCCCTGTAGATCGGTGTTATGAATTAATCATGTTTGTTTATTTTGTCTCGTACTTATTCCCTATTTTTTGGTAAACTGGTTTGAGCAATGAAATTTGTCGACTCTAAGGGCATTTTGTTCAAATAACATTTTCAACAAACACAACAAAGAATTATAAAGGAGGAAATCAAACACTGATAGGGATGTATGTGGGGAATTCCCTTAAATGTTTTAATTAAAAGAGCTTACGAAACAAAAAAACATTAGGGAATATTTGCTAGATTAAAAGATTTGTTTTTGATTCAGATTTTAAGAAATATTGCATATTGAAAGTGTCCATTTCAAAATAAATTTGAAATGTTATACTAGTAAATTAGATACTTATGGTTAGACGATTACAAAAAAAAACCTGGGTAGACAAGGGTCGAAGTTTCTTACTTAAAGACGATTGCGTTGTTAAATGTGACCTTCCAGCCCGTATGAGCAGTAAATGCCAGAAACTTCATTTTGCGCTACAGGTGAAAATACATGTCAAGGTCGTAACTTGCCGAAATTGGTTTTTTCACAGATTCACAATTTTAGTGCTTACTACAAAATACCAGCAAAGTTTCACTTCAAGAAAATGTGGAATAAATTGGCATATTCTTAAGACGATCAACAGAAAATATAGGGCTTAATAATCTTTCAACGCGTATATCTCAGTTACACGTTTTACTCCATGACAACCTTTAACGGATCATAACTTGACTTCTGGACTCGTGTGAAGTTCATTAAGGTGTTATTTTAAACCTTAAAGCATGGTCTTTGCAAATAATTAAAAAAAAAGTGAAAATGACACGAGCTGGCATTTACTGCTGTTTTCGGTGGACGGTCACAATATAGATGGCAGTGTTACAGAATTTGATGGTCAGTGACATGAAGGTTTTGATAAAACACGCGCGTGGTAACTAAGCGAAAAATTTGCGCCTTATACACAAAACGCAACGCGCACACTTGTTATTTACGCGTTTTCTTACCCGAAACACTAACAATACCGCGAAATAGTATCGAGTGCTGCCGAACCCTAAAAAAACCCTTTCAACATTGGTTTTCCTATACTACTGATTTTTGCACATATTTGCTACCTTTATAATTTTGGATGGTTAATTGTGAATGTCAAGTAATAAATAAACAAAATCAACCGGTAGAAACTTATAATCGCGTTCGTCCTCAATTACTTGTTTTATTGCGCCTTGTCTCATCATCAACAACTAACAGTCTAACACGGTCCCGTTATTTGTTTGTTCGACAAAAAATCTTTGCTTAGAAAATCGACAACTCAACATCCACCCACCCACCCCCTCCCTTCGGACGACTAGGAATATGGTAAATTAATAAATTATATAACGTTTCAAACTATGACGTCAGTTGTGATATCATCTACCGATGTTACAATAATTGTGTTGTTATCTACCTCCCTTCGGACGACTAGGAATATGGTAAATTAATAAATTATATAACGTTTCAAACTATGACGTCAGTTGCTTTATTATCTACCGATGTTACAATACTTTTGTTGTTACATACATAGCATGTTCCAAATCATGAAATACCTATATGGTATTGTAATAAATGAATTACTTTGTGTGCTCACATTACAAAATCATGAGTACAGTTTCCCTTTTACACAAATTAAATGTGTGCCAAATCACTGATTCTGCACAATAAACACGAGCTCATTACCTGAAACTATTCACATACTACGCGAATTGGTGAATAGTGGCGTGTTGGCACGTACGATTATACAACACACTAGATAAATTGTGTCTATCACATCCGACTAATTTCTTGATTCTGTAGGGGAGAAACACGTTTTCAATATCCAATAATAAAATTTAAAAAAACACACGATTAATCTACAGATATAAGAGTACCCAATTTTAATTACCAAAGTGCACAATGAAATTATGGTTGCATTGTGATTTTAACCATGATGTCAAAAACGTTTCATCATCGTCAGACTGCTACAGAGCAAACGATTATTGGTCAGGCATTGTTTCCAATTCATGACGGAATATCTTCCGACATTCGAAGGGCTTTGACGCAAGCACCATGACGAAATATGTGTTGAGTCATGTCGCAAAAATATTAGGAGAAACGCGTAACTTCCTCCTTTGAAGTAGTCTTTATAATAATTGAGGCCCTGACGCAATTAAATAAGCTACACTGCATCTATCTTGGAATCATGACTCAATAGTTATCTGCATCATGATGCAAGGTAATTGTGTCAAGCCCTTTCGTATGACTCAAATACTTTCGTCATGAATTGGGATTATACATGTGTTAATTCCTATACAGCATCTCGATGTATGTTCACTTGTAGCGCATAATTTACGGCTCCTTTGTAACAATATTAATTGTTGTCAAATATAAGAGTAGTGTCTATATATTATACATTAGCCTTGACAATTGATTTCCCTTACATAACCCGCTTTAAATATCACGATACGGATATTTAAGGGGTGCTCTGGCAAAATGAGAGGAAAGCCGGTGTAAAAGTAATCAAGGTCCCCTAGAATGAATGTCCGCCTTCCATAGACCATAACGTGATAAAGCGTGATTTTGCGTGAGAATTGTCAACCTATACTTTTTACTGTACACTGAAAACGTTAATTAGTCAAAAACCATGTCTTATTTGATTTTTTTCATAATTCATGAAAAAATGCTGTAAATGTCTTTGAAATGTTGAAAAACAATTTTTAGTGTTTAAAAATAGTTTCCATCTCTAATTTTTCAATTTGTAATCAGTTAAATATTAGCTAATTGATAATTGATCAATTACAGGACTTATTAGTGAATATCAGATGCGTCTTTAATTAGTCAATTGACTAATCGAATGACGCAGGACTAACTGTATTTAGTCACAATGACTAATATAATTCATGATTTGTCATTGCAACGGACTAAATAATGGTAAATATCCATCAGAAATTAGTAATTTAATTCGTCATTCAGTTAGTCCTGCGTCATTCAGTTAGTCAATTGATTAATTAAAGACGCATTTGATATTTACTAATTAGTCCTGTAATTGATCATTTATCAATTAACTAATAATTACCAAATTACAAATTGAATATTTAGAGATGGAAATTATTTTTTAAACACAAAACATTGTTTTTCAACATTTCAAAGACAATTACAGCATTTTTTATGAATTATGAAAAAATCACTCTGAAATCAAATAAGACATTTTTTTTTTGACTAATTACCGTTTTTAGTTTACAACCCGGACAGTAAGATCAGAACACT
Source organism: Ophiothrix spiculata (assembly GCA_000969725.1). Taxonomy (NCBI): domain Eukaryota; kingdom Metazoa; phylum Echinodermata; class Ophiuroidea; order Amphilepidida; family Ophiotrichidae; genus Ophiothrix; species Ophiothrix spiculata. Next base: position 44,398 of record JXSR01S007591.1, read on the forward strand.
ACAAGTCCTATTACACCGGTCTTAATAATTTAAAGAAAACAGCTACCGAAGTGAAACATGGGTAAAATAGTCAATTTTCGTATTTTGATGGAAATCGTATCTGTAGATATTCTTCTTACTATATGTATAATTTGGATAATATATATAACCTGGAAATTTTAATTTTAACTGTTTTTAATCGATTCTAAATGTTCTGTACAATTTGCACTAGATTGGTCTGGTTCAGTTTTTACATCATTTTCAACTTTTTGAAAACCACTGAATTTTACATTCACAGTACATATTGCATATAGTCCTATGTGTGTTCAACGTGCATTGCGTAACCAAAAATAATGGATGACATTTTTTAACCTCTCGGGCGTTTGGCTATGTTATATAGCAGCGGTGGAAATACCCAGATGATAGTCAACCCAGGGTTAGGCAACCCCGGGTTGACCAACCATGGGTTGACTTCCACTTAGCGCGTGGACTCTATACGTAGAACAAATTACATTATACTACTTTTAAGTCATACGTAGACCATACAACATTATACTACTATTAAGTATATCTAGGCTTACAATATATCAACTGACTATGATTACCCTGGGTTGCCAAATGAACTTCATTAACAACTTCAGGTTGGTACGTGCGGAAGTGAAGATCACCAGGGTGGCAGCAGTACTCGTTTGATATTTGGCGGGGAGTGTAGGTCAAAAATACAATAGCGGACAGTCAGCTATGTGGATTTATATGTATATAGGTGTATATGGAGAAAGATAATACGACACAAGCTGAGTTTGATTTGTTGTCAATGTCATCATTCCCATGCATTTGTGTGGTTGGTGGCTTAGTGTTGCGATGAACGTTGTTCAGAGAAATGGTCCAGCTAATATGATAATGACTGTGTGGGAACCCAGAAATAATCTCAACTATATATGATTAACCTAGGTCGACCAGTAAATTCAGTAACAACTTCAAATTGTCTATTATGTGAATGAAGATCACGTAGGTTGAGCACTGTACAACCTGCTATAAAATATCACCCATTATGCTGGTTGACAAATGAATTTCACTAATAACTTCAAGTTGTTAATGTCACTGACTATGATTACCCTGGGTTGACAAATGTACTACATTAACATCCCCAGGTTGTCAATTATAGGAGTAAAGATTACCCAAGGTGTACATTGTACAGCCTGCTATAAAACAACTGAGTACATTATGATTGACCTTCTTTTCACTACTAGTAATAGTATGTTCTACGTATAGATACCTAAGTGGAAGACTACCCAGGGTTGGTCAACCCGGGGTTACCCTACCCTGGGTATTTCCATCGCTGCGTTACAGTAGGTAGATAGTTAAATAGTTACAATGCTCAATGGTACACAGTGCTTATACTTTAAAGTCGATTTTTGACTATTATTTATTTTCTGAATCGCCTTACATGGTCGCATAAATTATTCTATTTATGAAAAAAAATGTATGACAAATTGTGAATTTTTAAGCTGAGAATATAAAAAAATTCTATTCAATAAAATTATGTTTGAAAATCGCGATTTTTTCTTATTTTGCCGGACTCCCCACATTTAGAAAATGATTAATATTTTAACGAGTTTTGGCCAAAACACTCCATTTTTGTATTATATTTTTAAAGGTAATTGGAATTTATCAGCATAACAACTTAAGTCAGTGTTTGTTTTGTGCTGTGTCTAATTACGTAAGGAACTTTACATGATGCACAGGGGTATTGAGTAAAATCAAACACTGAACTCTGTACAGAAGTTTGGATGAAATTTAGGAAAAAAGCACTTTTTATTATCAGGTTTATTGGCACAAGATCAGCATTTTATTAAGAAAAATTTCAATTGCCTACGTATAATAGTACCTTAATTATGTGCCAAATCTTGACTATATTGACCAAGGAAAGAGAGTCTGTTTCTACATGAAAATATATTTTATATGGTATGATTGTGGCCCGTATTCCAGAAATATGTTTAGCTAAACCATTGTTTAACTGAGCATCAACTGTCCAGGAATGATACGCATCATTGAAACTTTCAAGCACAACAGTTCAATGAGTCGTGCTGTTGACGAGAAATAAAACCTTGATTTAACTAAACATCTTTCTGGAATACGGGCCAAAGTGTTCGTAAATGTACATACATAGTTTTTAAACCAAACTTTACATACAGTAAGTTTTCTCGGTGACATTAAATTGATACCCGTGGGCGTCATATATTATCAGAAATCTTATGTCAGAAGTAAGAAGTATGCAAATAATACCATTTTAGGATTTCAAATGTTTAATTTATAATATTTAATCTTATCAAATTTTCTAATTTTGGCATTATCGGGTTTGTCAAATATGTTTTAGTTAAATCAATTTTCGAAGAGAGACAGATATTTCTGTAATGCATAATGTCTAAGATTTTGTAATTTTAATGGCTGTTTCAAGTTTTCTCTATGAAATCGCACAACATTTGGAAGTGTTTAATGTTCATGCATCATGTCTAAGATTTTGTAATTTTGATGGCTGTTTCAAGTTTTCTCTATAAAATCGCAATAACATTGTGAAGTGTTTAATGTTCATGCAAGTCTACACAAATTTTGTTCCACTCAAGAAACATTACACACTGAAATACCTTTTACCGTGCTCCATAAATTTACGTGTATTTGGTTAGTACAAATACGTAACCTACACTCTTATACAAATTAAATATATATTCCATAGGGCATTTCAATTAGCAGTAGAAACAATGTTATAATTTATTCGGAAATCATTAACAGTAAGACAACGATTTTAGAATTTAATTTCACTAATATTTGCTTTTCCTATAGTCAGAATACTAGAAAAACAAGCACTCACAATCTTTCGTCGCTTTTAAAATGAGACATGAGATAAACGATAAAATATGTATAACCGTTTCATTTCAAATGCAGAGTATTTCTTACTTGGTATTCAGTCCAGTCAGAAGGCTCTAAGGCAATATATCTATTTAATGGACGTATATGGTGTAACAGACACAATATTTAAAACTTTATTATTTTAAATATTCTTATTTAAGTGTATTTTATATGGTAATGACGCTAGATTTCAAATGATCTTTATAGGAGCTATATTAGCGTACAACACAGTTCAGCATTTCCTTAAAATCTTTTAAAAACTTCTATTTCCGATACGACGTTTATTGTAATAAGAGCTTGGTAAATTAAATTGTGACTTTTATTATAATTTCTACATTATTTCTTTTCTTTTTAACACGTCAGCAAAGCTGTGTCAAGTTCAATTTTTTAGTATCTAAAGAAAGATAGATCATGGTTAGATAAAGTACGGTGGTGTTCTTCAAAATAACATCAGATACACAACAGTCCTTATAGAGTCAAGTATAGTAGTCTATGATTGATTGGTTTTAGACAAGACAGTCAAAACTGTTTGAATTCCATCAACACTGCACCTGCCAAAAGTAAACATTACCTTGTATAGCAATCACATACCGTATTTGAACACTGGGTATATCGATAAATAATTTGAAGTGTTAGAAGTAGCACTATAGAGTTTGTGACTTTTCATACATTTAGTTATATTGCTCGTTAAATTTACATTGAGATGGATAAGCCATAGTTTGATAAGGTATCGTGATAGTGCATTTTAAGGCTGCTGTTCTTCGGAATTATCGTTACAGGGTATTTCATAAAGAGTAGAGTCTATAGATTATATTAATGCATGTTAGCCTTGACTATCACAGGTACTCTCTATAAAAATGGTGATAAGATTACTGGTTACTTTGTCAAACGCTCCAATATTTTGTAGTTCGAATTATCCGTTCTTATTCAAATTTAACACGCTTATGGTTGAGATAAGTAGTATGAAGTTTCTTAGATAATTTGGACTTTAACACTTTTTTCTGTTAGTATTGTTTTCGTTAGAAGTTGCAGTTTCTACTGAGTATTTTATTTTGCCGTTGCTATTGCTAGCATTGGAAGTTTGTAATTCCCTCATAAGTATGTTGCAATATCTCAACAATTTCAGATTAGCCGAACTGCGTAAATTTTCAAGATTACGAAAAAAAATCGACGACTGTTTTGAACAAAACATTTAACCCGTATGTATATCTGAATGACGAGAGACGGTCTACAGGATACGGCTTACATGTTTTATCAAAAAAAGAATGAGATCGATAAACCTGATAAAGACATTCAAGTATTAAAAACTACCTCACAGCTCCTCTCCTCGAAATGATTTGATTCTAGGACAATATTTTCGATTTCTATATCGGAATCATAAATATCATAAAATAAGTAGTAATAAATCTTTTACCGCTCTTATTACATTTCAGTCTATAACAAATGATGTTCTTTACATTTTACACAATAAGCTAAGATGTCATTATATTAAAAAGACGGCTCTAGTGGAAAAATGACACGTAGTTCGCTCTATTTGCTTGTCAGTCTAGACTTTCAAACGTTTCTCTTTGGTTATTTAACGTATGCAAAGCTCAATATCTCGGATATGCCCTAGTTTTGAACAAACCTTTCAAGAAAAAGCGGATATTAAGTGTTTCCATATTTTTGTCATTCAATACATTGTTATCATCAATTTATCGCTGGGCAAATCCGGTCTTAAAGAATCGTCGAATCTCGCAGGCATATTATGTAAGGCAAACAGTTATACATACTTAAGTTCTACATACGGGATTATTTATTGGTTAAGTATTTGCGTAATGCCTTTTCTGCTTCATGTAAGTTTTTCATGACGGACAGCTAGTAAAAATGTGTTGATTTTTTTATTTAACCCTCGTCCACCTAAAGCTATTTTCTACTACGTCGTCACCGAATTGGGGTGGTGGTTCCGTAGTGAAAATTACATTGAAATACCAAAATGGAATTGTTTTATACCAAGGGTAGGGTCTCTTCTTTCTATTGACACAAAAATCATAAAAATCGGTCAAGGCGTTACGTAATTATGACGTCATAGAGGACTTCAGGTCTGAAAAAGCCGAAACTTCTGTTACAAAATTGATAAAAAACTGGAAAAAAAAATACAAAAAAATCCACATATGCTTCTTTAAAGCAAAATTCAGTGTATTCATAAATATAACATGAAAATTCAATTTTAAGCAGAACGCCTTATTCATCTAATGTATAACTTAGTTGAAATTGAAGGCTAATAAAGCAAGTATAAGACTCTCACCAAATCATAAGGATAGCATTTTAATTTTTGACAGTCTTTCAACAAACATTAAAATATAAATCTGAAATCGGTCGAAAATTTAAATACCATCGCTAGTGTAATGCATAATAAAATATTTTTGTTGGATTTGTGCTTCAGGAACGATGATTATTGATAACATAAAACTACTATATTACTTTAATTCTTTTGCTTCTGGCTATTAACAGTGTTCATAGTCTAGAAATAGAAATACTGACATGCCTCAAATGAATTGAACAATTGTTGTTGTTTTTCTGTTTCTTTAGATTTCATGATACTTTTATCGTTTTGTTTTAGCATGAAGTCGTTTTATATTAGCATATAGAGGGTTTGCACGTGACGTCACATGGTACTCACAACACCATTTTCATGGGGCGGCAAACGAAAAGTCCCATCATATTATAATCTTTTAGCAGTATCACGATACCAGATGATCACAAGAATATACATTACATTTATTTAGTTTAATTTTCAAGTCATGATTTGAAGTCACTCACAAGTTACAGCCGATTTTGATGTCTTGTTTACTTCACAAAGTACTCCGCGCCCACCGAGGGTACCAAGATGGCGGCGAAAACGGGCGTCGTGCAAACCCTCTATAGAATCATTTTCAGTTCACTTTTATGACAAGATTAAATAAGTTGACGTAGCAAAGGGAATAATAAAAAAACTGATTTTTTAAAATCCTTTTTAATCAAATAATAGAAAAAGTAGCATTAGTACAAAGATTATTGTGGACTATATTAGAATCATTCCATATCTCTTTCGTTTGAAACAAAATTAATTCACACGAAGAAAACATATGTTAACAAAATACTTTTTTTCCAGATAATTCGATTAAAAAAAGCTTACTTAGAGTCTAATCGCATTTTTAGCAGCTTGATTAATAAGTTCGTGGCTTTGAAAAAGAAGACTAGACTTGCTGCAAGCCTTTAAATAACAACTTTCACTTCTGCTGACATTTTTTTTTATCATAGTCTAAAAAGTTTGGTAAAACACTGTCAAAATCTATCTATTTTCCTTTTTGCATTTTCCTCATTTTTTCTATATTTAGTTTTCAAATGAATAATGTTTAAATGTACACATCCAATATGTGTCTGATCACAGGTGTCTGATTGTCCAGTCTAGATCTAGCATCATATCAGAGTCAGTGATAACATTGAATCATAGATTGATTGAATGATCATTGTTCCTAGAGAAAAAATTGTGTCATAGATCGGCCTACAACATTTATAAAATTACATATGCTCTATTTTTGTGATATTCCCGACCCAACCCAAGTAACAATATTAAAGAGACATGTGTTTATATACCCTAAAGCAAGTTTGTCAATGTCACCATCTGGATTGCTGAGGGTAGGAAGAAAATGTGATCAGGCTAATAATAGACCAAAGATCTTTGAATAGACCATGTCTGCTGTCTGGGGCCAACTTGTGATATCATGATTAAAAGTGATACCAGGGTATACCAATGTAAGCATACAGTTGCACCCAGTTTAGCTTGGTTTTAATAGAAATTGGGTTCATTTAGTCTTGTGTGTTATTTTTCTTAAATAAATGCCAGCACAGCCTTGAACCAAGGCTAAAGAAGACAAGCTATGTATCATATGAATCACAAAGTCCTTCTTAATAAATAAGTGCATAAATTTGCTTTACTATAACTCACCTTATTTCAAAAAATGCAGGCAAAAAGGTCACGTGTAGATGCTTCTAGCAGACGTCGATGAGCGACGTTCACCTGAACTCTTTGACTGACTTTAGCTGATCCATTAGGCAATGTCGTATACCTTACTCCAAACACACACACCACACACCCTATAAATATATCCTTTTTGCTATCAATAGATAGGTATGGTCTCCCCTATCCAACGATACCAAAATCACAGAAATCGGCCCAGGCGTTAAGTAATTATGATGTCATAAAGGTCTTTCAGGTCGAAAAATCGAAATTTTGGCAAAAATGGCTACCAAAATAATTATGTCTGCATATAACGAAGGGAAATGATCATTCTAACATGACCTGCAAGTTTCAGTCTTATAGCATGCAGATTTTTTTTCAAACTGGCGATATAAAATTGTCAAAAATGTCACCGGGTTGCAACCACCCCTCTACACCCCAACGTTGACGGCCTACCCTGACTCCACTTTACGTGGTACCCCCTCTTAATTTTTTCATCAAAATGACCGCAAAGGATGTAAACAGATTAATCAAAAGCCTGGGGGCGGTACGTTGCTTTTGCGTTTTTATGTTACGGGGAAGAAACCTTGGGGGGTGTTGCAACAACCCCCGTCCCCTGGTTAGACGAGGGTTTATATATAAAATACAATAAAAACAAAATAACGAAACATTTATCAAGATAAGGATTAAAAAAAAGTACTTCATAACTTTAATTCGGTATTGCTTTAAATCGAGAGTGTTATCGTACTATTAGCAGTTAGCTACACTCTTAGAAGGCCGGGATCAAATATACGAGTATTTTTCTGGATCATCTTATTTTGATCCTTTAAGGGTCACTTTTGATCAAACGTGGATCGTTTTGATCCTTTTTCGG
>JXSR01S007592.1:50798-61513 GCA_000969725.1 Ophiothrix spiculata
AATCTATTTGATTTTAAACAATTGTTTTCAAAAATTGTGTTCATGAAGCTTTTATTTGATATCTCAACTCATACCATGAGATGAGATAAATGAATCTATTTGCTCATTATTAAAATCTTAAATCTTCATGTCGCATATAGTGCTATACCATGTATGAGAGAGCTGTAAGGTCAAGTCAATTTTCAATCTCACATATTGCTGAAAGTTGACCCTATTATAATTTGACCCCTTTTCATGTTTGATTTTATAACTAAAAAGTTTGCATCCAAGGACCAAGATAATACATTATGACATATTTAGCTTATATATATTTTCCAAGTCAATTTTAAAATAGTCATATAAAGATAGAAAATCTCTTTCATGAAATATTAACTTGCAAAACCTGCAAATGCAGAATATTATATGCTACATGGGTAAAATGGACGTGATTATATATATATTGTTAAATTGAATGTTAAATTTCTCCTGTTCAACCATTACAGTGGACAAAAACAATAGGATAACATTATGTTTATTCATGCTTGATTTCTATATAAGCATATTACAAATGTAAAAAGTCATCAAAGTCAAAATTTAAGTTTAATTTTCTTTTAGGGTGTCAAAATCTTATCATTATAAAACATGTAATATTTTAACAATAGTTACTGTGCTATACAAGCCATGCAATTTTTTGCATATAATAATTTAAAATTTAAAAAGCAATTAAAAGCAGCATGATAATATGTGGAATTTTCAATGTTATGAATTAGTGACACATGCATGTTTCAATAGATAATGCATGTGTAATGTTGCTTCAGTGAATGATGTTATGAAGTAGCATTTTTTTGCAAAACTTGAATTGATAAAAGCAATGGTGGTCTGTGAGTTACAATATATAAGATTAAAAAGCTTGCACAATATTTGAATTCATACGTTGCAATGTTGCTGTAGATGGATTACCATACCTCCTTCACAGAAAGTGTGTTACCTTAGCATCGAAGAATGGACGTAAATATGAGAGTTGATGTGTTGTTTATCAATTTTGTTGCTCATTTAAACTTATGACACTCACTGTCTAATAAAAAGGAACTAGCATCACTAGGTCACATTTTACCTAAATATTTTCAAAAGCTTCAAATTATTTGATGAGTAGTTTTGTTCAAATTGACCAGATGCTATTAAATCGTTGCTTAAGCCCTACAATGTCTTACCACTTGTGTTGCCATTTTTTCATGCAGTCTTTTGAGAGGGACGCAGCACGCTGTATACATCCGCCTATTTATTATGCTAAGATATCTTGTCATCAGGATGTCAGCCAGGTGTTCTATAGAAAAGGTTCCAAGAATTATGAAATAGAATAACAGCAAAGCTATAGCATAATAAAATGAACGTAACGTAACATAATAAAACAAAAAAGCTTATTCATTAGTAGATCTTATTAAAGCCGCTTTTGGAGCATTCGAAAGGGCTAGACTACCATGGAACTCAATTAAGAGGTAATCCGAGTCCTTGTCTAACAGGTGTCATAATTTGATTACTAGACCTTTGAATGGGGTAGAGGGGTGGGTGGACTGGACCAAGGAACCCTAACCTATCTTTAGGGGTAATTTTTGAGAAAAAGGGATTTTGATCGGACAGACTTTCTTCGTCAACAACTTCTTGAAGTATTTCAGACTGATTGGCCCATTTTAGCAGTTTTTTGAAAATATGACCCATGTTTAGGGATTTAGGGGCCAGAAATCGGACCTATGTTCAGGGGGTTGTGAAAAAACTAACCCGGTTGGGCGGAACGTCACCGTATACCCAACATACGTGAGTACCCCCCCTCCTCTTTGGACCTATGTGTTGTGCTTTTATATGCAAAGTTGTTGCATTATAAGACTCTGTATCAATTTGGCAATATACCCATACTTATGTTCCATACCAAGTTTCGGTAACCAATGCCAATTATACCCAGGGTATTGTTTTCCACAGTGATACAAAATGGTGACACATTGTTCTGTTCTGATTACAATTTTAAAATCTGTGGCTGAAAGTGAATGATGAAGCTATAAGGTGAAGCAAGGTGAAGTGAAATAATATGCACTGAAAATCATTAAGAAAACAAGGCAAAATGATACAGGTGAAGAGGTGGAAATTTAGTGTGGACATTTATTTTCGTCCATATCAGCTTGGTGCAATTCTGTCAATCTAATAAGCAAGTGTGAACATTAATAATTTTTTTTTCTTTTTCTGATTCTGTCTATTTTTACTTGAATGCATCATATGCTTCAAGATTATTTACAATTCGCATGTGATTGCAAGAAAGTTGTATCTGCAATGGCTGCCCTAGGTTATATTTATTTTACACCTTGTAACAAGAATGTGAAAAATAACTCAAAATGTTCCTATCTTATGTCAATGGTTCTTGAAATGGTTCTTTAGGTGACAGTGTCACCTGAAGAACCATTTCAAGAACCACTGACCCAAGACTGGAGGTCATACAGTGTACGATCCAAATTTATGACGTAAGGCAGCTATTGCAGATACAACTTTCTTGCATTCACATGATGATTATTCTGTTGGACCCAACTGTTGAACTCATTCATTGTATCTGGAGTAAATCTTACTGTAGAGTGTTTATAGAGTGCTCCACTATTTCTCTAATATCTAATTTTTCTGCTCTGGTAGAAGGGGTTCTCTTAAAATTCAGTTAAAAGACATTTATCAGAGATGTAACACATGAACAATCAAATTTCCTGAAATGCGTAAAAAACATTCAAACAGAGCAGTTTCCTATTCTTTGTACTTGGTTTAATTTCCTGAAAATACAAATATTTTGAATAAATTTCCTGACAAGTTACATCCCTGATTTATACATAAAAAAATTTGAAAGAATTTGGTTAAAAGAAAAAAAATCATTTGGCTGCAGAGATAAAATTTATAGACCTTGTCATTCAACTCCAAGGTAATATTTAACATGGAACAGCCTCAATTGACCAATCAGAGGTAAGGATTTCATTCTGTGACATCAGTGCATCCAACAGAATACAATACAATAAAAAATATGATGGAAATAGTATTCAAAAGCTTTTTTGTGACTTACCATCCAGGAAGCTATCCAAGTATTCTTCTTGATTCCATGTCTGCCCGTTGTTTGTGATTGTTCCCAACAAATGCTCTAAACATAGACCGTCTACAAGCATATGGTATGCTAATTTATCAACCTGTAAACAGGAATGATTTTAGTGTTGTGCAATATCATATTTCTTTCATAAAATTTAAAACCTAACAACACTAAATACCTACATTTACATAAGTTGGGACCATAGGCGCTAAAATTAGACATTGCTTTTGGTTGTGATCAGAGCACGATATGCAATGTAACAGGTGGAATCATTTGTACTCAAATCATATAAACTCTAAGGTCAATCACCAAAGTATTGGTGGAAGTTGATATTTCTCGCCTGAAGAAATTTTTTCACTTCTACACCCCAAGTTTTACACGTCTTGTGTGCCAAGGTTAAAGATCACTTGCAACTTACGCAATATTTGTGAGATCGTGTGATTTGACTGTTCTGTTGCTGTGTGGCTTGATGATCGATTTGATTGGTTTGATATTCCCGAACATTGCAATTTGGTCCCGCCCAGAATGAAAAGTTCTTTTTTATGCCACTTTCATGGAGGTAGTTATTTTTGGTGTTTTTGGTATTTTAGTGCTCACATTTTTTGTGGAAATGTTCAAAAATAGATTGAATAAAGAAGTTATTAGTATGGAAGACATCATTCATATTACTGGCATGACAAAAATATTTTTGTCCATTGCGTCTTTTCTCTGTTTCAGAAATTTTGACAGTTCATCATTATAATACAGCCCAGTTTTAGTTAAATAAATTTCGACCTTAATCGCGAGAGGCTAGCAGAAACACATTCCCTATTTTCACTATTGTATGTGGATTTCATTTGTAAACACACAAACAGTAGCGTTCACACAGTTATTTTCAACATGAATGTAAGATTGTGACGGTCTGCTTCTATACTTATGACTTTGAGTACATTTTCATAAATCAAATTCACAAAACAAGAAAACAATGTTTCTCTCTTAAGGGACAATTTACCTCTCCATTTTGGTCTAGCTCTTCTTGTCTGGTCAGTGGTAGTCTCAAGGTTCCAGTAGCAAATGCCTCTTCCAGAAAACTCTTTGTTACATCTTTGATCTGATCATCAATAAACTTGTAAGCTAAGGATTCAACTAAACCATCTCTACTTGACTCTATTGCCTGTCAGAAAAAAAAACCCAAAATGGACATAATTAAAATAAAGGAGTTTGAAACCACACACAAAAAAAAACTCTAGCAAACCACAACCCCCTGGCACCAATGTATCACCAGTGTGACCAGGAATTTACCATTATTGCCATATTGTGACAAGGGCTTTATCATAATCACTACAGTATTTCAGTGTGATATCCAGGCTCAGCTGCACTTTGCCTGGATATGAAAGAAAAGAAAGAAAGAAAGAATTCTTTAGACTGATAGCCAAGGATAACCCAAGAAAGCCTCTTATGAAGCTTATTTCCATTGGGGTCCTAGATCTTTCTTTAATATTCAGTATTTTAGTGCAGGAGAAAAACCTGCGGAAGCGAGCATGGACTGAAAACCAAATGCACATAAAGCGTTGGGCGCGGGACTCGAACCCGGGACCTCATTGGTACAAAGCGAGGGAAATACCACTACACTACCCACTTCCCCATGACACTTCATGATCGATAATTTCCCATATCATACCTCCCCTTTACCAAATAACTAAATAATATCGGACACCTCAAAAGATATGATACAATAATAACTACTTAGAAATGGAAAAAAATAAAAAGTTGCAGACAATTAACCATTCTGTAGTGTTGATTCAAACTTACAATATCTGGTAAAAGATCCTGCATGACCTCGCTGCAGATATCTTCAACTTCATCAACCAATGCCTTATGGAAGAAATACTCGTCTACCAGGCTGCGCACGGATTCTCTGACGACAAGGTGGCTTTCTTCTTCAATAACCTCTTGAAGTATTTCATCACCTAAGTCCTCATAGATCTCACGTCTAAATATCAGCTCCTTTAACACTCTAAAGAATTTTGAAAAATAAATACCATTTTTTTGTGTTAGAACTGATTATACTAAACTGGCAAGAAGTGGGCTTAAACCTGGACCTCTTGCCATAGGGGAAAAGGTAAAAGAGATAGCATGTATTTACAATTTCACAGCGATTGGACCAGACTCCACTTTTTTGTTATATTCACCACGAGTCTGTTACCGTCCTAGCATGAATGCCAGTACCCAGTTGACAACTCGGTGAAGAGGAGCACATGAGGGTACCTACTTCACTGTGAGTATGTTACCTTCCCAGCACTGAAGAATGCTTGTACCCATTTGACACCTGGATGGAGAGGAGCACACAAGGGTAAGTATTTTGCTCAAGGACACTACATAGCGCCTACCAGATTTTTATACCGCTAGGCTACATATCCTTTAGCCATATACACAAGTATGCTTTTGCAGTCAGTTTTACACCCTTATAGACCCTTACCCAAATCACTAACCTAAATGTTAAGGAAAGGTTAACAAAATGTTAGTGATTTGGGTAAGGGGCTATATACCCTTATCGAGGCTTTTCAGTTGTCACAATCAAACACTTACTTTGGTAATGATGGGATTCGTTTTCTGTAGCACTTTTTGTTCTCGTTACTTCTGTATGTATGGTTTATCACCAGATAAACAAACACCTATGGTCAATTTTCTCAAATTCTATATTTGTGTCTTGATTTTTGAAACTTTGCCAAAAATAGGCTCAAACTACCTTATTTTCAGCAATAATACCCATATTGCCTTCATTTGAGGGTATGCCATTTTGTAAAAGTCATAGATTTAACTAGGGGAGATAGAAGACTAACCACCATTTTTATTCCGACATGGAGACAAAATTGGGGGTATTCAGATTTTTGCCGATGATGAATTGTATCTTGTCATAATGTGCGAATATTGAAAACACCCACACACACACTTTGAGTGCAGGTTGGCATATCATTCACTTAAAGAATTATTTGAGCGGTCTGTCTCTAGGCGCATCCAAAACTAGGCACTCGGGGTTGATTTTGCCGGGAACCGTGTGGAGCCGAATATCCCCCAATTTGACAACACCATTAAAGTTGTATGTCTCCCCTGTTAATTTTATTTCTTTCTTTATTCAGGATAGCTCCTTCAGTGACAAAGCACTGCTATTCTAGGAGGCCCTGGATGAAATATTAGCAAAACTAAAAGATATATACAATGTAAGAATCAAATAATAAACAAATTAATAATATTTACATTGAAACACACAGTTATTTATCATATATTTTGGCAAGTACACATTTAAATTGATAAAGTGACAGAGTATCAAAGTTAGAGCGAGTATCTGATGTAATAATATCATTCCACAGATGAGCTGCTCTAGCATAGAATGTTCTCATACCTGAATTGGTCTAATTGGTTAATTTCATGTAAAAATCCAATTCCTACCTTTGATTTTGAAACCTGACTTTCTTTTCCTGTTTCTTTTTCATTTCTTGTATTTGGAATTCTCTGACAGACATCTTGGCCTGAAAAAGATATAAGAAATCAGCATTTCAGTAACAATAGTAATTAATAAACTTTGAATAAAGTCATCAAAATCGTTAAAAGTTAGGTCAATTTAAACAAGTTTCCAGGATCAACAAATTTTATTAAGCTGATATCATTTTACCATAAGAATAAGGTATACATATCATCTTAGTCAAATTCAAAATCATGAAGTGTTTGGTCGCTCCTAGAATTTCATACATTTCCTTTAGTTTCATCCCCCTGAATTTAATTACATTAATCCTTTGAACCCGACCCTGGCTTTTAGGTCATGTGTCAGAAACTTGATGTGTCTGTCAACATGGGTAGAACAATATCCGGGTCAGCGGTACATATACATGTGGAATGGCCAGGGTTCAAAGGGTTAATGATGGACAATAATACTGCTTTGAAATACATCTTATTGTGGCACAACCTAAGGAACAAATCAATATCTGAAGCATATTTTATTTTACAATGTTTAATAGTGACTACTTACCTTTTCACGTTCTTCAACCAAAACTTGGCAAACAACATCCAGGACCATGTCATTTTCTAAGAAATCTGTAATGAAATAATCGGTGAAGTCCCGGGCAAATCTTTTGTCATCTAGATTGGTCAGCATCACTAATATCTGCAAATAAACCAGTTAGTTTCAATGCAGAGTTATTTCCAGACCTGAAACTTGAATCTTCAAAAAAGAGCTGAAAACCATTAAATTCTGCACCAATCAAGAAATGAGGTTGGTTGAAAAGTGTAATAGAAAGAGCTGAATTCAGCTGAAAAGTGGAACAAAAAGATCTGAAATCAGCTGAAAAGTTTCGGGTCTGTATTTCTGTTTAATAATGGTATACAGAAGAGATAAACTCATGTTTGATATTTTTCTATCCCAGAGAGGCCACTCATCTGTGGAACTTGTAATCATTTGCATGAATTGACTATATTTTGATCAACACCAAATAGGCGGACCTCTACACATGGTGAATTGATACAGTTAAGCGCATGCATAGTTGAACACAGCACAACCGCAGCGCGTGTTGTTTGTGTGACTCGCATATCGGTATCTACAGCGCTCGTGTAAGTGGGATCATGTTTGCTTGTGGATGAAGAAAAGCCTCACAACAATGCCTGCCTATTAAGTGTTTATCAAAGTATAGGTAGCTGGTATTTGTCACAGATACCCTAAACAAAGATTTAAGGGGTTTAGACAGTATGTGGACAAGGACAAGGAGAAAAAAAACACATTTTTTGACCAATAACTGTTAATTGTGATTAAAAATGCAGGCATGTTTGGTAGTTGTTCTAAATCGGGTTCTAAATATACCCTAAAGGTGATGATTCACTATGAAAATACATACCATAAAGTCTTGAAATTGCTTATTTTGATACCCTAAACCAGGATCCTATAGGATCCCAGTTTTGCTTGTCCCTAAATCCTTGTTTTCATTCACATGGATGGTTACAAGATTAATTATGAGTGGCATCCCCGGGTTTTCTACAGGACCATACACATTCTCACTGTAGAGCCATGTGATTTAAAGGAATATCCCTTAAGCTGCGTTCCTTGCTCTTGCCATTACAAGGACCCTGGACTGTGGTCAATACAAATTAATAGTTGTTCCTGTGGCCTACATTTTAGTAACTTCCAAACTTCACTAAATCCAATTGACCAATATATAGTATTGGTGAGTCATATTCATATCTATATCAACACAATAACATATTAATGATTGCCCATTCTTTACCGATTCTTCATTGATTTTGCAACTTTTGAGACTGGAGTGGTGATGTTTTGACTCAAAATTAATATAACCTGAGTGTTGGGTGGAATGACTCAAAATTAATCTGAGTTCAAGGTGAGAATTAAGAGTGCCAGGTAGCCCCATCCCATCGCTGTCTAGTGTAGCTAGAACTGGATAGCAAACAATTAAACATGTTTCCCACAATGATAGCCTAATAATCCAGCTGAGAATATATACAATTGTAAGCTGTTGAGGATCTTAATTCCAAAGTTCATTTAATTCTCACCTTTCTCTGGTCATCCACAGCAACTAATTGTTTATGTTCTTCCTCCCTTGGATCATTCCATGCAAATTTCCTGGACTGTTCCATATTCTCCGGATCATTCCATCTTTTGTTCTCCCATATGTCATACCCAGACTGACCATTAAGCTGACCATGCTTATGTCTGCCATTCTCATAATTACCCGCTGATAATAATACTCTATCTGGCATTACATAATGTTTGTTTTTTCTTTTTGGCTTTTGTCTCAAATCTTGACTTTTTGGCTCATTTTGAGCATCATATTGCACATCACTATTGTCACTTGCACCCCCATCTTGAAGTAGATCATTCCATTGACTCTGATGGTTGCTTTGTCTGTGCCTATTTTGGTAGAGTCCATTCTTGGCAGGAAGAGGGGAGTAATAATAGTAGGTTGGTGATGAGACTGAGTTTCTGTTATTCTGGTCAAAGATGTCTGCTCCATATTCATTTAATGACTGATTACTGTTACAAGAGAAAATATTTAGGCAGTACTAAATATGAAATTATTAACAGTACGAGTAATCTGAAGAATTCTACTAAGTAGGGAAGTCCTTGAACCAAACTGACCAGCATTTGCCTGTCCAGAACTGGCAATTCAGTCTGATTAAAGGTAAATAACAGTTGTGTTTTAATTCTGTGTCTTTAATCAAATGAAAAAGCTGTCAACTAGGTGCTACTTGTATTGTGGTTATTTGATGAGTGGAAAAATAATGAATTGCTTAATTGTCTTCTGGAAACCAAACATAACTTGAGAGATGATTTGAGAGTAGGCTCCAGAAATGATGCTAACAATGGGCATAGATCAAAGAGCCGATCATAGCTGTGATGGTATAAAAGTATTGTGTTAGTAAACTATGTTATAAAGCACTTGGAATGGTCAGCATGATCTCATCAGTGTGCCAAGGCTATGGAAATCAACTCTACTCAGTCAAAACGATGACAGAAAGTTAGGAAGCACTTCAAAAGTCAACCAGCGGTCAACCAATGGAGTGGTTGCTATTGTTCTTAACAATGGTAACTGCCCAGGATCCCAGTTTGGTCGACCACTGGTTGAGATTTGAAGTGACCCCAACAGACTTTCAGGTCAGTTAAAGAACTGCACGCAAAAAAAAAGACAATTAAAAATTTTCTCAAAACACATCTTTTTAAGGACGCTTGCCAGGAGAATTTTTTTACAGCTATGAGCACTTAAATTTAGAACATTTTTTTATGATACTGCCACAAGGACATAAATGACTTTTGATTCTATTTCTATTCTGATTTGATTTATGAAAAAAAGGAAAAATCTTTTTTTTTCATTAGCTTACCTTTCAGCTGAGAGTGGTGGTATAACAGGATAATGTGTTCCTCTGAGGTACGTTGGAGGTGACTGTGGTAGTTCTTGGCTTCTCTTGTGAGACAATCTAACAAAAACAGGTAACAGTTACAATAACTAAGAACTCAAAAGCTCCCAAAGTTTACAATTTTAAGTATATATTCATATATTCTTTATTTCCAAAAGATAATTTATGGAGGAAAAGACCAGAAGGCCAATGAGGCCTGTGAATAGTCCTTTCCTTAAAACAAAAAAGTTACAGACATATGACTAAAAGGGGGAAAATCTGATAACACAAATTTTCAAACCAAACAAAACAACACAAAGGGCAGGCTCAAAGTTACTCATAAGATAGTATTTAAAGAGGAAATCAGCACAGAACATTTCACAGACAGGGCACCAAATCACTGCCAAAAGCAGCACCTGCTGAGTAGCTTGGTATGCGAAATGTGTAGGTGGACACAGGATTAAGGTGTGAGATGCATATTATTTAGGTTGCATGAGATTTACATACCTGCCAACATTGTGAAACCTAAAATCGGGACAAAAAGACGCGCGAGTCGTTCGTCGGAGGTAGAGGGGCGGGGGCCCTAGCTGGGGTTCAAGGGGGCGCTTTGAGGCTGTAGAGATTTCAACAAATTAAAAGCCAAGGAAACATTATTTTCATACTTTCAACTGATTTATTAAAGGTTGAAAAAACCCATAGCCATGTATTGTAATGAAAGTGAGCATGTGCATACTTCCTGGAGTTGGTAATTTAT
>JXSR01S007593.1:25426-36291 GCA_000969725.1 Ophiothrix spiculata
CCCGGGCTGAACATGCGCACTGCAGGTTAATTAGACGAGTAGGCACAGAGACAATCGCCAAGGTTAGCAGGGTTTCATGAATTTGGGCCCAGATGATTAATCACCAAGTTGGCACCAAGTGTGTACAAACAATTGAAAGATCTCAATTGCTAAACGATCGAAACGGGGATGTCGTGCTGGAAAAAACCAACAACCCAACAATCAGTTAAAATTCGTGTGACAAATTCCCTTGAAAATGATATTGATAATCGACTTAAGTCTCGGAAAAACGACCGATTTTAAAAAGTCGCCGTATTCCAACATTGAACTCACGTTCTATGATGACCAAAATAATGTGCTTCTGTTTTTAATCGTATTATCAATTAGAAATGGGATATCTTGGTTCTAACCGAAGCTTGGCTTAAGCATGTTCAGATGTTAAGGGTGATATTTCGTGACGACCAGGCCCTTGCGGACATAAGTACAACTCTTCCGGACTATGCTATTTACCAACTGCCCAGATTTGTCAAAGGAGGTGGTGGCATTTCGCTTAAGGGATATGAAATCAAGTATTCACCTCACAAATTCACAACTTTCGAACTCTCCTTATCAAATGGTTTTCGAGATGTCCTCCAACTATTTGTTATTTATAGACCTGGTTCTGTCGCACCGCGTACCGACAAACGCATTGTTTGATGAATTCTCTAGCCTACTTGAAACAACAATACTCGCTTTGGGACACCTTGTGATTACAGGCGACTTTTATATCCATATGGATGAGATTCTTATGCGTTCAGGACATGATAGTATTGGAAATGTCATTGTTAAGAAAGTATCACAACAAATTTCCTCAACTATGGTATATTGATTTGGGGAGCACGAATAAAATGTACTTGAATTTAAAACAGTCAAGCTCCAAAAATGGGCCATAAGAACTATATCAAATAGCCATTACAGGAACCATACGGGCCCTCTATTTTCAAAGTATGAAATTTTTGATACTTACCAGCTAAATCTGGGAGTGTTTATGTTCAACATCATACAGATCAATTGCCACGTATATTTAAAACATATTTTATCAAGCATGCTGAGAACCATAAATGTGTACCGCCGCGGCAAAAGGGTCCAGTTGTCGACTCCTACATGTTGCTCATTGTAGCATACATGATGTATACAAATACCATACATTAGATATGCTACAAGGAGCAACATGTACGAGCCGACAACTGGACCCTTTTGCCGCGGCGGTACACAAATATGAAACAAGAAAATGCCCAGGATTATTGTATAAACAAATCAAAGAAGTATTTTTAAACCAGGCTACCAGAAATTGTGGACCCCCATTTTAGAACTCCCTTGATAAAGTTGTCAAACAATCCAAAACTGTTAAATAAGCTTTAGGAACGTATTGAAAGCAAATCTTCTCTCCATTTATCAAGTAAAATCTGTTTGGACATAAACATGAAACATCGAAATCACTTTTCTCCTCAGTTTCATTTCCGGGCATTGTCTTGTGCTTTCACTTTTCCCTTGTGTAATTTTCTTTCAACTTTGACTTTGTAATTCCTAGGGCATAATCGTTTCAAGCCTTATTGGCCTTTTGATTATGTCCACAATATCATTGTTTGTTTTTTTATAAATGTTGCACGAGTTGAAAGTTATTGGAATCGAAACCCGACAAATACAGATACAACCGAACTGTCTCAACAATTGGCAAGATAATTTGATTTTGATTGAATACAAAGTTGTTCATACATGTATGGTGACCCGAAAATTCCTGCCAACTACTAAAAAATACTAAACAATACATGAATCTCACTGACGTATTTCAGAATCCGCTGCACTTGTATAATGTATATATATATACAGTAGACTTCCATTCCACAAAAGAAAACTACATTTAAGGTAAGACAATGTTTAATATTTATCGGATTTAGAAATGGCAGGAAATGTAAGCATATAATTAAATATATGCTCACAAGTCCTGCCATTTCTAAACCCATATTGAGTATCACACAGAATTTCATGGTCATTAAGGTACTCAAGCAAACGTATGCATTATATGATGTGCTTCTGTGTTTAATGCTGCTTTAATGTCATTTTAATCCATTTTCAGTGTAGAAAATGTACTCTGGCGGCAAATTCGACCTCATTGTGGTATACCTCGGCTTGGGATTGTGGACAGGTTATCACACAAGCCTTACACATGGGATATTTTTCCTAGACCAAAACGCCAAACTGTCAATTACTGAAGAGTTACTGCACAAGTTACCGACTTCCTTTCAACCAATCAAAAAGCCACTTCTTGGAGCCAGTCAACTGCAAACACATTTTATTTTGACACTTGACCTTTGCAAATATTAAGTTAAAAAAAGATCAATATTTGTGGTTGTTACTCACTAAAACATGAATAATCAATATTCAACTTGTATATTAGGCCTATTATGTAGAATTGCTGTGGTGTTGGGGAAAAACAAACCTGGCTTTACGGCCAGGGGAAATTTTTAAGTAGGGCCGGTCGGGTGATATTTTTTTCAAATTCCCCCTAAAAAATCCGAAAAATTGGGAGGAAACCTGAAAAATTTGTCCAACTTAAAACGGTTTGCTATTGGGTAATTCTCGAAAACAAGCGCTTCACTTGGGCTTTCTACCCCATGAAAACTCACGGTAAAAGATAGGAATCAGAAGTGGGCGGAGCTTAAAAGTCAACTTCTTGAATCGATATCGTGACGTCAAAATGTAAACATTTCTATAGCTGGGCTGCGTTTAAGAGACTTTCGTCACACGTGGTGATTCCTTATAGTACAAAGGAGTACATTTAGCGGTGAGCAGCCGAAAAATATCGCGATATCAGGTGTTTGTAAGGCTTGTGATCAGGGTTGTCTGTTGTTAATGTTACCGTCAAAACCATTTAACATTGGTTATTTTGACAGTTCAATGTTTAAAATGCTGTTATCATACTACTCTAACCCATTTCTGAGCGATAACAAAAGTTATTTGGACCTTATTTTGTATTTGAAACATGTTTACAACATACAGTGTGTCCAAGAAAAAACATTACAATTATTGCGTGTAAAATATTTGGCTTTACCGGATAGTCAGGAAATATATAAAGATGTTATTATATAGTCAACGAAACAGACTTTAATATAACGTTTGTTTCATTTCATTCGGTAATCTAGAACAGAAATTATGCTTTTTCAAATATTTGGATGTTAAATTTTCTGACGCCCTTTTGAGTAATGTCCTTGATCTGCTCACTCAACCGTTACAATGTTTATAAATTTATTTTGTGCATGATATCTTTTATCTATACTGACAAAACGAACAAATTTGATGAAAAAATGCAAAAATCCACCCAAATGTTTGATAACTTTTGTTGTACACAATCATGGACTATAAAATGCAACGTTTACTTACTTTCTTACTGTCCGTTAAACCTAAGAAAATTACACGCAAAGATTGTAAGGGTTGTTTTCTGGGACAACCTGTGAATTCAGTGCGAATTGGGTGTGTTGTTTGTCAATGCCATTTCAATTGGTTATTTTAATGTTATTTTGATTTTAATGGCAATCTAATCCATTTGAGTGCCAAAATATTTTTACAGCCATTTTTGCACAATTTTGAGCGCCATTTTGAATTTTATATACGTGAATAGCATTATTTGGCGCAACGATTCTTCCCTCGCCTTTCACCACTGCGGCCCGTAGTTCGATTCCTGGTCAGACCTAGATTGTACGTGAATTTGGTTGTCGATCCATGCTCGTCCTTGCAGGTTTTCTCTCGGTTTCTTTCCATTATTCTGTCTTTCTCATCATGGAGGCGTCCCTTTAATTAAATCATATGCACTATTAGGATTAGCCTGGCTGTCCGCCGAATATATGAATAAATAAATAAATAAAATAAAATAAATAAATAAATAAATGACCTTTTGGAAACCTTAGATGTTTCCTTCTATTGATTATTCACGTAGTACATGGTTATTTGTACATATAATAGGTGCAAATGTTACTAGTGGAACTAATGATATTAGTAATAAAGGTATATGCCTGACGTGGAACAAACTGCTAACAAAGGTTTTTCTTCACAATACATTTATTCAAGATGTCCATAATGACACACAAAAAATCCGCTCAAATCCGAGTTGCGGAAATAAGTTTAATTTTCATAAATTCAAAATGGCATCTATTTCACAGATTTGTGATCATAACGTGAGATCGGAGATACGTAAAGGTAAATATTAGTATTTACAACTATGTTTCAAGGTCGGTGAACACAAATACAATACTAATAGCAGTTTGTACTTGCTTCAGACCTAATTTGCATATACAAAATGTCCGAAAAAGTTAATTACTCCTTATAGCGCATCTTGAGATTTGACATCAAAAGGAATCTGTTCCATGCTGAAAAGTACATTTTCAACATTTTTACTAAAGCATGTTCTTTGACCAACAAAAAAGTCACGATTACTACTGATACCTAATTGGAAAATAAGTTTTATTTTTAATGTTTATTGTTGATAGCATTAACAACAATAACTTTAGATGAAGTAATAATGGGAAAATGACCGTGGATGACACAGGCAATGTTGTCTCCAAAATGCTTTAAATTAGAATTGGCATCCAAAATAAAGCCTCAAATTGCAACAAAGTTTCATTTTTCCTCAAGAATGAACTAGAGTGACATTAACGACAGCACTAAAACATTATAATATTCAATATTTAAAATGGAAAATGGCTTTAACGGTGACATCAGACACTGACATATTGAAAATGATACCGTAGAAGGCCCATTAGCGCTGTCAATAATTGTGAGGATTTTTCAACTAAAATGGGTTGTAGTGACGTTAAAACAAGTTTAAACATTTAAACCATCGATGGAATATACACTCTTAAAAAGAAAGGATCAAATTGATCCAATAAAGTATCAAATATGAGCTTACCCTTTTCCGGATCAATTTTGATCCAAATTCTCCTCAAATTTGATCCTTTTCGGATCAAAAAAGAGTGTGTTTGATCCGAAAAGGATCAAATTTGAGGAGTTAGAGTATAGCATATACAATGCCATTAAATCGGATGCTATTTTAAAGAAGACTTACAGATTTTAAATGTTCAAAAAAATCATTCAAATATCTTAAAGGTGCAATTCATGATTTTGATGTGACAAAAACCTCGCCTCTTTTCTAGCTAAATAAAAAGAAGAGTGCACTATAAATATAATATACTGAAAATTTCACTTTTCAGCATTTTGAAAATCCCCATAGGCTACTGTGTTGTAATTACTATCGGGCCCCCGACAATAATTAGAAAATGACACATTTTTCACTTTTCTACAAAATGCAAGCAAATATGAAAGAATGGTTTGTGAGATCGTAACACATACCAGTTGAGGATTCTTATAAGCTGAAAAACTCAATTTTGATAGAGGTGACCTTGAGGGTAAAAAGTGGATCATGAATTGCCCCTTTAAAAGAATTGGAATTTTTTTTTTTTTTCTGTCTAAAAAAGGAAATTATTTCAAATTTAGATCATTCGCATATCAAAATTACCGTATTTTGATTTGTATTTTGAAGAGGAATCTAAGCAAGTCAATTTCAAATCATATAGATAAAGCACGCTCTAGAAAGTCGAATGTTTTGTACCTTTCCGCAAAACCCAGTATTAGTCATGGTAGCGGATCGATAGCAGTTATATCAGGGGAAGATTATACGGCAATCCGGCACTGGCGATACGCAAAGGTTCAATTGAATTTATCAATGTTATGTCCCAGATCAGGCTTTCATTCGCATCTGAAATGTCTCTTCAGTGTTTGAGGAAAAACGTAAAGTTTACAGTGACACTTTCTATGTCAGTCGCTTCTAAAAATGGGACAAAAGTTATGATCGTATTTTGTCGAAATTCACAAGATTCCAGTATAGGAAAATACGTATAAACATTTTTCGTAAACATGGAACAGTCTCATGGGGGTTAATAGCCCCATTGTGGGTTTTGATTTGTGTTTGTATCATAAAAAAGGATCACCATGATTACCTCTAGGCTCAGACGATAATTAAATTGATTAATTAATAAAGTGTGAACTATAAACAAAGTAATATACGTAATATTTATTATATTTGTTACATGCATTTACTTTAAGTTTACCATGATGAACATGGGTATATTTTTAATCCTTATTGCACATAATGCAACGGTCTCTTTGAGCATGCGCATATGACATTTCTAGGGAGTTACTTTTTTCATAAAAAAAGAAAAATTGCCTTATTTCAAAAACTGTTTTTCCCCAGTTTTTCTGGTTGTGTATTTCTATTTAGCCGTGTGCCTTCATCAATCAGCAATAAGTGCAAAATTTGACTTTCTGCTGTTTTGACCCCGAATTATCTAAATATATTGAATAAATGATTTTTTGGTTTTTTTACCAATTTATTGTTAAGGTAGAACACCGGCTCTACAAAACATATCAAGGAAAATCAAAGTGTTTCACATTTGTTTTGAACCTTAAAATCACCCTTGGAAATTCAATGTTTACCGTTGGCGTGTTGACCACCTCTATTTAATACGTATTTGTACTAAAACAATATTTGTCGAAGACACTTTGGACCACATTTTGGGTGCTCTTTGAATTTGAAGAAAGTAAGTGAATTGTTTTGGTGGTCTGTTCTTATCTCCAATGCTGTTTTCTTTAAATGATTTTGAATGTTTCGTGTTTCTAACACGTATTTTTAACATGTTTAATGTCACTCTAACTTTTTTGTGAAATAAAGTCACATAATTTGGGTAGCATTTTGAATATAAAACATGTGAATGACATTATTTTGATTCGAAATTTGCTTCTGTATGTTGTATGTTGTATATAATGCTCAATGACATTTATTGGTGATTGTTTTGCACATTTTACAACTTAAAATTGAAATATCGGGTCTCATAAAGTAAGAAAGTACATGTACTTTTAGCAATCATTTTTGGTATAAAGAATTGTCCCCAAAGGAGAAAGTTTAGGACATTTTTGTTTATTGATCCTAACATCAGCAGTGTTATATTTATTTCTACCTCTTGGCTGAGGCAATGTTCCTAACCTTTTTGCCCTTTAGAGATATTGTTAAAAATATCAAACTGGCAGCCATTTTGATTCTATGCAAAAATTCACGTATTATAATAATGCAACCATTGATTTTAAAACAGGCAAAGACGCCTTTTGCTGGTGAGTCTTTTAATCTCTAGATACTATCAGAATAACCCAATAAGCTGTCGGCTATTTTGAATTTATGCAAATGAGGTCAGATGCAACCACTCGACACTATTACTATTGTCATATTTGCAATTACAGACCCTGATAACATACAGATTTCTTTCCATTGTGTCTCCAATGTATGTATGTAAATATATGTATGTTATCTCAAGATACCGTATACCGGGGTGACTTTGAACGGCGGGGTGACTTTGAACACTTTGAGTTGGTAAAATAATCAGCCATTATCTCACTTATCCTTGATGATATAATGTTTTTAAATTAATTAATGATTGAAAAGGGGGATAATATAAGCAATGTTACATTTTTTTTATTTATTTATTTATAAGTCTCTTTCAGCTATCTTCCAGTATATTTATCATACAAATTATGGATACCAGAATGAGTTGTTTATATTGAACCTATCAATCAAATTGTGGCGCGAAAGTAGAAGAATACTGCAATATTCAAGTTTTCACGGGTAACATTAATTCTTTAACTGTTTAAACTGTGTGTAAAATTTTGAATAATCATCTGCATTAATTATATGAAGCTTAAACTTACAGGACATGCTTATATTATAATTATTAGCAAAAGTCAGATAAAAATCCGTTATTAAGAAATAGCAAAATTTCGGATCGGTGGTAATTTTTGTCCTAAATCAGATTTCGACACAATTTTTAGACCCGAAGTAATTTATGACGTAATAATTACGTAACAGCTTGTCGGATATTCATGATTTTGGTATCAACGGGAAGAAGAAACCCTACCCTATACTTTGGTATAAAGCAACCTAAGTTTGGCTATGTCAATTTCAAGTTTACATGGGGTTGAACGAGGGTTAAAATTACATCAAACGAACATGCTGACGATTTTGACATAGGTATCTATCTTTGATGATATATCAAAAAATAATAATGATACGATGTTTAAATTTAGCGAACATCTAGCAAAGATATGTATTATAAGTTTTGCTAAGTTTGAATTCTCCTACTGTTCTACTTTTTGCAAACGCTTATTTTTCTACATGTAACTATTTTTTGGGACACCTGGTACTATCATCTTGTTAATCTTTTTACAGATTAAAGGATGGCGGCATTGAGTAGGCTACCATTGGTGAAATCAATTCTTGCCAGATCCACTGTAAACATCTGCGATAACTTGGATCCAAAGACATTATTATTAATAATGCAAAGTGAAGGAGCTTTGACTCCTGATGAAGTCAACACTATAAAAAACAATGTATTGAAACGTGACCAATGTGAAACATTGCTTGACATTCTGATGCATAAACCGGCAAGATCATATGATGTATTCATGGATGCATTACTTCAGATAGATCGTAAGGATATATATGAAGCTATCGAAGTCATTGAGGGAGAGGTTGGCTATACTAGGCCTGGGATGGGTAAGTCCAAAATGAAAATGTGGACGCACCAGATTTTATAAACTGTAAAGCAGTTTTTATAAAGGGCCGATAATCTGACAAGTGAATGGATGTTAGTCCGACAGTTCACCAGTTTTTATAAAGGACCGAAAGTGAATGAATGTTAGCCCCGACAATAATACACTGAGTGTCATCATCACAGTCAGTACTCAGACGAAAGGAAAGGCCGCTTTATAAAATAGATATGAGTATTCATGAGGTTTGATGTTTAAATTTAGAAAGCTTATAATTTACCAAAATAGTTTAAAATTCCAAACAATTTTGAAGTATGATGTTGTGAGAACATTAATTGAAATTCACATAAATTTAAATAATTGGAACTATAAGTGCATTTTCGTGTAATGTTGCAAGTGTTAATTTTCATTGACCGAGGTCAAGTTTGTCTCTGTGTTTAACCTGAATATTTAGATTTATTTATGCGTTATTTATTGTGTGTGTGTGTGCTACCGAGTCTACAGGACATTTTTTTTACTGAATCAATCGCTTCTTCATGTTCCAATCAACTGTAGAAGTTTAAATACTAAAGCGGGAGGTCCCGGGTTCGAATCCAGGTGAAAACCCGCGATTTTTGATTGCAAATTTCAGAAGAGAACGTGTTTTTAAATAGAGGTGGTCAATGTATTCTCACACTACAGCTGAGCGAAACGCCTTTTTCAGTCCAGTGTATTTTTGGCCCATTTCAAAAAAAATGTATATAATTTTTAATATTTTCAAACTATAGGCTATAGTAAAAATATGAAATCCTGAAAATTTCCCGATTATAGGAAAAACAGAAGTAATTAAAAAAATTTAATTGAAAATCTCATAGCTCAAGTTTTGACAAATACGAAATCAGTGGCGACACGTTATTCAAACATACTTACGCCCGTGGAATTTATAACACAGTATGGGAATTTTCACTCTGTCAATAAAAAAGATTACCACTCATCTGCATCGATCTTGCCTAATGTTACTTGTTGTTATTGATTAGGACAGTTCAATTATAGGGCTTCATTTTCTAAGCGAAGAGGATTTTCAGTTTAACAACATAGGTTACTGTTAGGCGAAATTTCACGGCGTGGATAAATTAATTTCGAACAGAACTCGGTTAATTTTCTTAAGTTTTTTAGAGTATAGCATATAAAATGTCATTAAATCGGATGCTATTTTAAAGAAGACTTACTACAGATTTTAAATGTTCAAAAATAAATTATTCAAATACCTTAAAAGAATTGGAAAATTGATTTTTTTCTGTCTAAAAAAAGGAAATAATTTCCAAATTAGGAAGTTCGCATATCAAAATGACTGTATTTTGAAGAGAAATCTAAAAAAGTCAACTTGAAATCATATAGATAAAGCACTATCTAGAAAGCCGAATATTTTATTGAAATTCACAAAATTTCAGTATAGGAAAATACGTATAAACATTTTTCGCAAACATGGTATAGTCTGATAGGTGGTAGTTGACTGAATTGTGTGTTTTGATTTGTTTTTGTATCATAAAAAGGATTACCTTCAGGCTGAGACGATAATTGTATTGATTTATTAATAAAGTGTGAACTATAAACAAAGTAATATACGTAGTATTTATTTTATTTGTTAAATGCATTTACTTTAAGTTTACCATGATTAACATGGGTATATTTTTAATCCCTATTGCACAAATGGATCGGTCCGTTTGAGCATGCGCATATGACATTTCTAAGGACAATTTTTCTTTCAGAATCGTGTTCAGAGTGTAATTATCTTTATTTTAATGTATTATTTGTCACAAGGGGTTGTATATTTTTATTTAGCCGTGTGTCGCCATCAATATCACCAATTAGTGCCAAATGTGACTTCTGCTGTTTTTGACCCCAAATTGATTTTTTTTTTATTGCTGAGGTATAACACCGGCTCTACAAGACATATCAAGGAAAATAAAGGTGTTCCACATTTGTTTTGCCACTTAAAATTACCGTCGGAAATTCTAATTTTACCGTTGGCGTGTTGACCATCTCTATTTTAAACGAAGAAGTGGTCAAAAGTGTTAGGGTTAGTAATTTTATACTTCCTGTGCTCGAGTTTCATTCCAAAATACATGCTCTGATCAAACTTAACAAAGAAGTTGAAATCACACCCTATCGTATTCGCAGATGAAATATTAGTCTATGGGCTATGCCAACCCCCCCTCCCCCCCTAGGGGGATTTTCGGAGACAGGTATTTTTGGGATCCTTATGCATTAAGGTTTTGAAA
>JXSR01S007594.1:0-11517 GCA_000969725.1 Ophiothrix spiculata
ATACCTTTTCGAAAGCCAAATTATATAGTTGCTTTATATCATCTGAACTTTTCATTTTTCAGAAATAGAAATGATCCAATGAGCCAAGCAAAAATTTTATAGTTGGTCAATACAGATTAAAATGGACCTATGTCACAAATCTTCGTCAAAAAGGGAAGGGAATCCAAGATCAATGGTGCAAATTGTATAGTTTCATCCTCAGCCTCATGATGTTAAGCCAAACAATAATTTATTGGTCAGTGTAAACAGAAATCCAGAGTACAGGGCCCCATTGATTGTAAATGCAACCCTTACCCTGGATTTTTGTTTTCATTGTCCAATAATTTTTTTTATTTTGCCTATAGACTTAGGGTTATGAACAGTTATCTCGCAAACTCTTGGATATGTCCGCTCATACCTATTTAAGTCATTTACATTTCTAGAAGATTTTTACATTTCTAGAAGACTATTGACTTTCTATCCCTTAGTGGTCATACATGTATAATAATAAGTATGGTGAGATTCCATTGTGGTCTGCAATGATCCCAAATACTGATATGTCACTTAGCTCTCACCATCTGAGGATGGAGGCAGACAAAATATTGTTCTTCCTTTGTTTTTTAATCCCATGTGCGGAACACGGCAGGTGGATATCCAGATTTGCACGTCTACACATGTTGTTATGATTAACTTCAATCTGATATGAGTAATGGAAAAGACACTAGGATTTATTGCGTAAATTATTTTCATGCACTTTTCTATAGAAGCTTAACATTAGGTTTAAAATAGAGATGATTCTTCACAGTGAAAGTGTTACTTCTGTTTGATCTTAGTTAGTGTAAAGGTATTGACTTGATTTAATCTGTGATTTAATCCATTTAAGGAATTTTTTCCACTACATGCCATTTTGGTACTTTGACTATCTATTAATGTCATATGATCATAAGAATCATATGAAGTTACCTGTTGATTGTAATCCATTCCATTATTTAGACAAATCTATAAGATTGCCTTCTTAAATAGAAGCATACTTTATATTGCTTGATCATAACTAACTTACGAAATTTATTCTTGTCAGTATTTTCTAAAAGAAACTATTTGTAAAAAAGTTGTATCCAATGCTTAATATTCATTCAAACTAGGTTGAAACCATTTCCTATTAGGCCAGGGGAAATGAATTCATAGTTTCCTCTTGGAGATTTTGAAAACATGACGAGGTCACATTTCATTATTCATTATTCATTATTTGCATCATTTCATTATTTGCATCGAAATCATTGTAGAAAAGCACACCGGCGATATATCAATACCCACTATGCAGCTTTGCAGAGAAAATAAACTTGTCTTGCCTTTCCCAAAGCAATTTTCCACGCACTAATTACCATGTTTCAATAAATCTACGCCAAAAAAGGCAGTAGAATTCTGCACCATTGCAGAGGGTCGCTATGCACTGCAATAGGCAGTAAGCTTACTATTTCAGGGCTGCAGAACAATATACTACGACTAACAGTCTTGGCGACTACGCAATCAACTTAAATTCCTATTTTATTTTATAACCTGACATCACTTAACAAAAACAAAAAACGAAAAAACAAAAACAATTACATGAGCAGCATTGTCAACCACGCGACGTTCATGAAATGATGCAGTGTGCCGATCGGCAAATATACAACAAATCTACGCCAAAAAATCCTGCAGTGTACATTTTGAAAGTTTCACTATAATTCGTCTGGCAGTTGATGTACATGATGTAGCTGGTTTCCGGTTAACATCGGCAGGCAGTAAAATATTTAGGATTGGAGAATCGGAGCCAATCGTCTCGCTGAATCGTGGTTCGTTTTTGTTGAATGTGTTTCTGCAGCTTGAAATTCAATCGAAATCGAAGCTCTGGTACCCAATGCCCCGTTACCTTAATTTTTCACGGAATAAATTGTATGCAAGATTTTGACGGAAACTATCCACTAACTAAATTTTGAGCTGCCGGAAGACAATTTGTTTTGGTTGAAGTGCGTTTTTGGGGATTTCCCGATGCTTCCAAAGGTAAAAATAGAGAATAATGAATTGACGAAAAATAATGAAATATTTGGCGCGGGAGCAAAATCAGACGCGGGCGGCAAGAGGAAACTATGAATTCATTTCCCCTGGCCTTACATGAATTCACAATGTTACATAAAAAACAGGGACCAATGACCCCAATTTCCCCTTCCAATTCCCTGAATTTTCATCCTCCAAAGGGTGACTACATGTCTGAGTATCATATACAGTATGATATGATTCTACTTATTAACCTGATCAACTTATTTACCTAATAATCAAACATATATTTGAATTCACACTGTTACAGTTTTCCAAAAAGGACCAATGACTCCAATTTCCCCTAATGATTCCATGAATTTCCATCCTCCAAAGGGAGATTACATGTCTGAGTATCATATAAAGTCTGATATGATTCTAATAGGCTTATTCCACAGAAAATTTAACTTTTTTTGACTTCAAGCAAAATATCAGTTTTTTTATTCGACCACATTTATAAGCATTTTTTTTTCAGTTTGTTACTTGGTACGTGAGAAGTATTTACCAAGCCGAAATTGTAAAGTGTTTCTATCAGTGCATGAATGAGCATGTTTTGATTCAAAAATGTCACAAACATTACCAAAAAGTTACTCCAAAATCTCACAAACGTTGCCAAACCAAACAATGCATCAAAAGAAATCCTGACAATAGATTTTCCTACAACTTTTATGAAATATATGTAAATATGTTACCCATCACATTTGGAAAGCGCAATGTGAAATTCGCTAACACCTTAGAGAATATTTACTTTGAAGTCATTTGGAGCAAAAAGATATTTCTGTGCGATGTCACAAACGCTACTGAACGTTACATGAACTTTATTCAGGACTTTGGCATTTAATTTAATTTTTAAACACCTAAATGTCTTGATCCAACCAGTGAGCACCATTATCAACATCAAACTCGTGGATATTATGTTCATGTTAGGTTCAGTAGCCTTTTAAAAGTGAATTTTTTTTAATTTCTGGTCACAAACGTTACTTTGGAATTGCCCAATAATTCAGCTGATCAACTTAAATTTCCTAATAATTAAATACACATAAATTCACGGAACTGATTACAGTTTTCCAAAACAGGACCAGTGACCCCAATTTTCCCTATCGATTCCCTGAATCTGTTCCTAAGAATGACTCCATGTCTGAGCATCATATAATGCCTGATATGGTTCTACTTGTTCACCCCAGCCAGCACTAATCAAATTGAAACCATATGCCAGCCTGAAACCTGTATGATTGATCAGAGCTCCATCAATGCCCAATACAAATGTCAAATTATATTCTTAGTTGTAATACTAGTATGGTATTATACAAGTAAACATTCCATATACATTTATAGTCACTACGATTATATCTGCAGGTTGTTGTTTTTTTAAATTTGAATATTTGAACAACTTTATTCCTTTAACATTAAACCCTCATGTCTCCAGCATTAAATTACAGTCCTTGCTTAAACTGACTATATATTATTCACTATCTATAGAAAATATTTTTTAATATTGGATTACATTGAGAATACTACAAGGAAGTAATTTTACAACAAACACAATATTTAGCATGTGCCATTTGACAATTTGCAATCCAATATTATTTATTGGAATCATTTATATCAGATTGACTAAAACAAAAGATATGTGAGCCCAAATACACAGCAAATGTGCAATATGATGCTGAACCTATGTATAGCATTCAAATTGCAATCAAGTGCAGACAAATTTGATTTCACACATTTCTACACCTCTATGTTTGCTATTAGAAAGGAGGAGCCATAACATGTGAGCACTAATTCCAAATGAATTTAAGATTAATCATGATAAATGTAGATCTAAGGTGTGCATGACAGAATTAAATTTGCGCTAATTATGCTCCAATTTTGTTTGAATCATTGAATCATGTGGATTTATGACTTAACCACCCCCTCCCACTCCCTTCCAATAGTCGACTTCTTTCTTTTAAAACAGAATTAATCTTTTTCAAGAAGTTCTGGTACCGGGTTTAAACAAACTTGAAAGCTTGTGTGGTCTGGTGGAACAGCACAGGACTCAGAATCAGTAGGTCATGTGTTCGAGCCCGCTACGGCCAATGTGGAAGGCTAAATGTCTTTGAACGATTGCTTCGCTGACTCAAGCAATATTGGGGAGTTGCTATGGGGAAGATTACAATCTAAGTGCAGATTGCGGTTGCACAATTGCCAGTTGCACTACTTTAAAGCGAACTGATTGGGATGATTTCCTGATGGCAACATAATAAAAGGCAGGCATGCTTAGAGAGTTTGCTCCATATTTAGAAGCGACATATAAAAAGTCGCATATCATTATTTCCTGAGATATCATTTCTTACATGTTGTTTTCGGCCTCTTTTGTTGCTTAACTGTTATTATACACAGTAAGCAAATGCTGCAACATTGGGCAATTTACACTGAGTACAGATCCAGATAAATCCATATTTGCAAGATTCAGATCTCTGTGTGAACATACCACTGATCTGCCAGATCTGGTCTTTGGACCATGTAGATGCAATCTTGATACAAAGTGGTTTACAGAGATGCAGATTGGCTGGATCTGCTCAATGTATAGACTGCCACATTAATTCACTTTCAAACTTGGACGGGGATTCAGCAAATACTCATGATAAATAAAGACAACTAAATTATGGCGATTTTGAACTTGACCCCCCACCCCCCCCCCCCCCCCTTTGAGCACTGAATCCCTTCAATAAACTTTGCACCATAATCCCAATAAGAAAATATGTATATAAGGTTGCTTCAGCTTTCTTGAAATTTTGGGCATGATTACAACCACCTGTCGCCAGTAAAGAAACATGCAGTCAAGTTTGGTTCTCATCAGTATGCAGGTTGCATATCAACAAGGGGTAAAAAGGAATTGCTAAGAGGCTTAGAGCTAGGTAATAACCTGCCTTGCATCAGCTAGCATCTTTGACTTGCGATAATGCTTGCAACATGATAGCAAGAAACCTGCATCAAACAGTCTCCCTATCTATGTCAATCTATAACCCAGACTGCTTCAGTGTAACAACACTGGGGAAGTGGATTCCTAAAACTCAAACTTCAATTCAAATATCTTACTGTGATCGAAGGAAAGATACCAGGGAATATGTGCTGAGGTACGACATAGGTATAGTCGTAAGAAGCAACATATCTCAAATCAAACTAAAACTTTATCACACATTATTTGCTGTTGGTTTCCACTACACAAGTTGATACTTGAATTGAAGTTTGTGATAGGAATTAATCAGAATTTAGAATCATGAGTTTCTGTAGTGGGCTAGTGGTTCTTCACCACCAATCTCATACATCTTCAAATTCCATAAAAGCACACCTGTAACAGAATCATATATAATTTGCATATTTATGAATATGCAAATTTATTCAAATCAGTACTCACCATATCTTCCATATCGCCATCGTAGGAAGTTGCGGAAGAGCTGCGATTTCCCTTGAATGTACCTGGTGAAGGTGGCCCCAGAGAGTTGACCATACCATCTACATCATAAGAAAAATGAGAAAATGAAATCCTTGGGCTCCGCCGCGTCCTCATCATCCAACTCACAATCGGTCCCAGACATTGGGATGCTATGTATACTAGACTACTCCACAGTTTGCAAACAATTAGCACGACTTGTATTTGATAAATCAGAATGCATAGGAGACTATAAGTATTTATGTTCATTTACACTTACATATGTGCAAAGCACCGAAGCACATAAATAAATCAACACCAGCGTGGCTACAAGCCAAGCAGAGTTAAATGCTGCCTCTAGAGGGCTCCCTTTAGATCTCTTGGGTGTGATTATGCATCCCAGGTTGGTATAGATAGCCTGGGGGTTGACAGGCTTGTGTATGTGTGTACAAGCTGTCTCTAGCACTGTCTCTGTGTACTGTGTGAATGAATATTGTGTGGACTGACATGTCAGTGTCAGGATGTGCACACTTAGACTCTGTGATTGCTGGCTGCGTGGCCGGCCGGGGTTGCAACAGTCACCTCTAATCAGTCAGGGTGTCAATCTTTACGCGACACGTCCACATATAAGTGGGTGATGCTTCATCAGGATTGCACATAACTTTCTTGTGACTACAAAGTTTTGCAAGAAATTTTATGAGTTGCAAAGTTCATGATTCAATTAAAGATGGAACAATTATATGTTTTGAAAGTAACCTTTCACCACACGTCTGAAAAACACTTAGGTCTATTTCTGTTCATAATTGTGGTAAAAATTACTGAAAATATCTATAAAAATATACACTGATGGCACTTAGTATGTCTGCACATAGAAATAAGAGTTTAAATATGTTTCTGCACATTTGTCTGAAAACTTATCACCTGAAAAAATTCTACATATACACTACATATACACGGTGAAAATAAGCATTTCTTCACATCATATACCATTTTACAATATTTGTAATATTTCAAAATTTTAGATCATGTATTATTAATTTAGTTGGGTAGAGTCATATTGCAATTAAACATAATAATATCATTACTTACCATAGTTAGAAAGTGGATGTTCATCCCCAGTTTCAGCTGCAAGCTTTGTAAGAGAACTAGGCAAATTTAAAGGCACTGTTAAGGCAACAGTTGGTGCAGTAGAAATGGACCCTGAGCCTCCATTAGGCTGACTCTGTGGAGATAAGAATGACAAGGTTTGTGAGAGAATTAGGTAAATTAAAAGGCACTGTTAAGGCAACACTACACTTGGTGCTGTAGAAACAGACCCTGGGCCTCCATTAGGCCGACTCTGTGGAAATAAGAATAGCAGGGTTTGTAAGAGTCCTAGACAAATTTAAATTTGGTTCGGTAGAAACAGATACTGAGCCTCCATTAGGCTGACTCTGTTTGGCTTTAACCTTTGATCGCTAGATCATGAACATGATTGAAAATGTAATCAGATTACTTGACTTACTTGTTTAATAGAGCAAACTACCTTTCGTGTTACCCCTGTAACACTTCGTCAGCTTCACTCATGTTTACTTCCACTGGATGACTGAGAACATTCACTCATTTAGATCATGAACACCTCCAGAGCTCCCTATCCAAAGATCATCCAAGTTTCACAAAAATCGATCAAAGCATATTCAAGAAGACGTATATTTTCAAAACGTTTGATGGATAGAATGAAAGATAGATGCATCATAATTCTATAAACCCAGCACTATCATGCACAGGTTAACGACCATTACCATACCATATTTCTGAGTTTTCTTCCTCCACAGCTTTAAATTTTCAGGAACAATCCATTAGGCCTATACCTCCTCTATACATAGTCCTTAATACTTAAATGAAGAAATGAACTTCCCTTTTCGAAAGGTGACCCTTTGGTTACTTAAATTAGCAGTTGTTTTTCGGCTAGACTAATATATCAGAACTTGGAAGTACATAGTGGGGGCGACTAGATAAGTGGTGAATTTATTTCGGGAAATATGATATCCTTCTTAAGAATTCTTATCATCTTTATTGTCGTCTTATGTTTGTGGATCATAATCTCAAAATTTCTTTTGAGTAGGTGTTCATCACATATGATCAATATGCGGTTTCAAAAAACTGTCAATACTGGTTGACATTTGGACAGGAAAAGACATTCATTTGAGTTTTCTGGCCTACTGATCATACCTGACACTTAAATGTAAAACAAAGTTGTTAAAGGAGGATGGACCATTGCTCCAACTTTTTTCAAACTTAAGAGAGATTTTGGTATCAAATTATTTCTCATTAATTTTACTCATAATCCAAGTGAAATAATGGGTAAAACATGTTTCATTTTGTAAATATTAGAGAAAACGTGTCTATTTAAATTAAAATTTAATTTAATTTGACGTGGTATAGTAAAATAGCTCTGAAATACAATATTGCTAATTAAATCAAAATAATTGGACTGATTTAACCAGAATTTGACATTAAAACCGCTATATTGGTGACTCTTGTATAGAAACTGAATATTACATTGCAAAATCAGACCATGCTCCTTTAAGGTCATATTGTTTTGTTGGAAGTGAATGCTACCAAGGTGAGCTAGGTGACAATGTGAGGGGTAGACAGACAGATCCCTAATTTCCGTGTGGTTGCTATGTGTCTGGTTGTCGCGGTTACATGAACACTTGTCATCGGGTCAAGAAAGTACATCCAATCTCCCTAAGGCTTGATTGATGCCGATAGTGGCAGCAGGTATAAACAAGAAAACATGCGACAAATTGTGGTTCTTGATTATCATGGCACGCTAATAATGACGGTTCCTTGTTTAGGTCAGACAAAGACAGACACACCCACAAACAAACACAAGGACATTAAACACATATGTACCCCGTCATATCGAAAGGTACTTTAAGGGTCCCAAAATGAAAATTGATTTTTTTGGTCTCATAGCTATAAGATTATAAATTGAGCTTTAAAATGACGCCTTGCATTTTGTTATTTGATGTTCGATTGCAAAGTTACATCCCAATTGGTAAAAGGCATCGGGCTGATTCAGAAATCTTTAGGTCTGAGAAAATTGAGTTTTAAAGTTTCTGTACTTGTAAAACTATAATGGAGAATGGATTTTTTATCTCAGTTTTTAAAACATTTGTCTGATGTTTGGGATGTTAAAACCTGAATAATATGATAGAATAGACTTCAAAGGTAACGTTTCTGATGAAATTAGAAATTCGACCATGGTAGTGACTTTTGACTATGCTCAGCTTTAATGGCCCATATCTCGTAATTTACTATGCCGACCTTAAGGTACCTTTAGATATGACGGGCACATATGAGCATTTAGCTCATGGGTCGCTCATGAGCCGATTTCAAGTGCAAACGTGATTAGAAAGTGTCTCGCTCGTGACTAAAAGTGATTTCAAGTAACTCGCATTGGGGGTGTCTTGCTCAATTTTAGAACCATTAGTGTTAACGCTTCAAGTCATGTTTTTGTATGAACGCAATTGCTAAGTTGACTCGCTCATTTTCTTAAAATCTACTGAAAAACCAAAAAATCATTCTCATCAAGCATTAAAATCAGTACGGTAACTTGGAAACTGATACATATTACAACCATAACCAACAATCATGCTCAATAAATTTGGAAAAAACTCAAAAATTGCAGGAACACCACAAGTTTAAAATAAGTATATTAATGTCAAAGATTTCAACGTAATGCAAGTCATAAACAACAGGTGCCAAGAAAACAATATTGGTCAGTAATTGAATTGCGGTAAAATAACAAAACTGCTGCTTCATTGTAACCAATGCATTTGATGTTGGCATGGATGACATCAAATGGGGGCATGGTTAGTATGAAAAATGACAAAAACCATATTTTGAGTCATAGAAATTAAGAGTGCAATAGTATGCTTTGGACCTTGGCAATGCACAAGTAAGACAGTTGGTATAATGTCAGGAAGGGGAGAAGCTTGGATGCTGAATACCTCAAAATATTGTAAAACCATCAGCTCCTTAACCCTAACTCCCTACCCAATGTTTCCATTCAGAAACTATCTACTCGGACATTTGAAAGTCAAAAATATTGGGTTTCCACCTTGGTTTGAACACGGTATCGCAAGCATCCCATACCAATTATCACTATGTCAAGCCACCGATCAAACGCTATCATTGTAGCAATTTTTGTGATCATTACTAACTCCGGTCTATGACGTATTCGGACTTACATGTAGTAGGAAGTTTATACTCCCCAGGAACTAACACTTTCATCTTGTTTGAATACTTAGCCATGTGAATGGTTTCAACTTTTCTTACTTGCACTTTTTGCGGACATTGGGACCGGTTTATCGGAATACCACGTGCTGATATACCATCTTGTAATGGTGCAATGATACAGGGAAAAAGGTGAACACCAATCCTAACTGATATCTAAGCTTTACTATCGATGCCAACATTTGTTGTTGATTATACATGGCGGTCTTCTTGATAGGATTACCACATAAAGACAATTTATCTTGACAAATTCATCCTTAGGCTAACAGAATCAGGTAGACTGTTTCCTTAACGAACAAAGACCTCACTATTCAAAAACTCCATTTAAGCTAATTTCAGAAACGATAAACAACTTGTTTAATACCATGTCATATCTTGTATCTGCTTAATATAGTCATAAAGAGAACACAAATGAGATGATAAACTGTAAATGGGGCTATGAATATCAGAAATGAGTTAGTAAATGTGTAGTCATAACTACACACCCATCTGACTGATTTATATCAGCTAAGGTCAGGTTAGAAATTAGACATCACTTGATCATAAATTGTCTGCCAAATAATGATTTGAAATTGATAACTTGCATTGAAAGTGGCATTTTGTCCCTATTTATGAAGCATGAAAACCAATTTAGGTGCAAAAATTGGAGTTTATCTTATGCACTTACATTGTCTTATCAAATCTCAGGACTAGAACTTTTGAAAAATGTCTCACATGACTAAAATATCCAAAAATCTATCAAAAATTAACTTTCTGATCAAACATATTTCAGGGCAACAGTAATCAGGATAGCCTGCCATTTTTCTTCTGACGCATAATGGTGCATTCATAGTCCACCGATTTCATCTCTGCAACATCGCACGACGTCTACCGATACGCAGTCTTCAAAAGTTATAGCGTAATATGCGTAGCGCGTTTAAAGACTGCGTATCGACAGACGTCATGCGATGAAATCGTTGTGAAATCGTTGGACTATGAATGCACCATTAGCCAGCCATCTTCAATGATTCTTGTGCAGTAATGTAGTTGTTATCAATCCCACCTTGCACACATTGGGTCTGGGTTCAATTCCTGGTAGATCACTTGACAGAGTGATATCTCTGATTCTTTCCATAGACCAGGGGTTCTCAACTAGTTCTTACAATGCACCACAAAAATTTAAAAATTGTAGGGCAAAGCCCCAAATGCGCCTGTTTTCAGTGTATTCACTGCAAAATTTGGCATGTGTGCCACTAGTTGAGAAGCACTGCCATAGACGTTCATTTGTCTTGATGCGAGTATTGGGTCAGATAGTCTGTATCTTCTCCACTCCTGACATAAAGTATTTAGAGCTGGGTAATTATTTCATGAGAGATCATGGCCACTGCATGGCACAGGGGATGTTTTAGTCATTGGTGGCAAGTACAAACAAGTCATGTTTTTGCAGTCAGTATTGTAAAGAGTAGAATATTCTGACCCTGACTGTTCCAAACCCTGTTTTGATCCTATTTTGAGCTTAAAAATCTGGATGTGCAACAATAATCACTCAGTGAGGCCTGCACAATAAATTGAAAAAAGAAGAGGGAATCAGCGCACGTCTTCTAAATCGTCTTTTTATGTCAGTACCCATTTGACACTTTGGTTAAATAGGCGCAAAATATAATGCCTGCCAAATTATAATGACTAGCGGGATGCCCGCGCTTAGCGCCGGCCCCCGCTAGATGATTAGAAATTATTTTGAACTTATTAACCTTTTGTCATACATTGAGAATGTTTAATTTATTTTT
>JXSR01S007594.1:11567-26917 GCA_000969725.1 Ophiothrix spiculata
ATTGGTGGCAAGTACAAACAAGTCATGTTTTTGCAGTCAGTATTGTAAAGAGTAGAATATTCTGACCCTGACTGTTCCAAACCCTGTTTTGATCCAAATTTGAGCTTAAAAATCTGTCTGTGCAACAATAAACACTCAGTGAGGCCTGCACAATAAATTGAAAAAGAAGAGGGAATCACCACACGTCTTCTAAAACGTCTTTTTATGTCAGTACCCATTTGACACTTTGGTTAAATAGGCGCAAAATATAATGCCTGCCAACTTACAATACCAGCGGGATGCCCGGCCTCCCCGCTAGATAGACGAATAGAAATTATTTTGAACTTATTAACCTCTTGTTGTACATTTATTTTTATGTTTATTTTGATTTTCCCATAGGCTTAAACCTGCCCCCCCCCCCCCCCCCCCCCCCCCCCCCACCCCAGTCCGGTACGTGAATACACAAAATAGTATAAATTTCCTGTATAAACTTTTTTTTGATGTTCTCATTCTCATCCTGCATTTCTGATCACATATTTCTCCCTGTCACTTAATTTTCCCCTAGCCTTAAACCTGGCATCGCCGCTTACCATGCGTTGCTATCGCTTGCATCGCGCAGTGTCCTTGGATGCGTTTTGTTTACTCACGCACTCGCCTAGTAACGACTGACGTCATTTTTTTAGCTCAAAAATGGTCTGAAAATACCGTTTTTTTTGCACTTTTTGAAGCAACCAGTTGACGTATTTCTACCAAATAAAGTTCATGTCATTTTCCGTGTTTTTCTTTATCTTTCCCATGAATTTGCCTCCGATTAGATCAAAATTCACGAAGCTTATTGTGAACACCGTCACAAACCCACAAACACCGCCACAACATTTCGCAAATTATAGTATGATAACGAGTCGGCAGCTTAACAATTAAGCTCGTGCATATATCCCAGGATGGTAATTTTTTGAATGTAATGAAATGCTATTCTATATTATATCATGCCAAATGTTGCTTGTTAATCCAAACATTGTTTCATGTCATACAAAGTACAAACATCAATGTGGTGTTTA
This sequence comes from Ophiothrix spiculata, assembly GCA_000969725.1. Classification (NCBI taxonomy): domain Eukaryota; kingdom Metazoa; phylum Echinodermata; class Ophiuroidea; order Amphilepidida; family Ophiotrichidae; genus Ophiothrix; species Ophiothrix spiculata. The sequence goes on from JXSR01S007594.1 coordinate 12,605, forward strand.
GATTTTAGATAGATTTGATTTTGATGCTCACTCTGGTTAGCCTGAAAACTGCACAGTTACTATTCATAACCCCACTCAGGTTTTTTATATTCTTCTTATCATTAATAGTGTCTATTCCATTCCTGTGGTGAGTTAGTGATACCACACCATGCTAATACAGGACCTACTCACCCATCGCCGTGTTATACTTAGAGAAAGAGTTTTCTCAGATTTGACTCTATGTACTGCATATTCCTGTTAAAAACAAAAAGTACACCTCTCTATGCAAGTTATCAAATTCATTGGTGCAAATATTCCCTGTCCATGTAAGTTAGTTCTAAATCACTGAGACCCATTTTGAAGTTGAATGTGATCTCTTTTGACAATGCAAACTTAATGAGAATCCATGAGGTTAACCAATGTGTAGCAGCCAGGGCATTTTGGACAATATTGACTGCATGCTTGATGCTGTATTTCATAACGGGGTGAAAAACAGAGAACCAGAGCGGTGTCCTTACTACTAAAAAATGGACTTCATGCTTGAAGCTTGACTTTTTCTACAAATATCCAATGCACCTTTATATTCATGTTTAAACTCTCTGTCAGCTAGTTCTAGATTCAGATGCATGACTACCCCTATGCATCATCTACATTCTGCAATTACTACAGACGTACATTTTTTTAACCTGGGATATCAAGAAGCAGAACTTAACAGCCTGATCTGTATGGTAGATTTGTACCATCCAAAGAAATTAAAAAGTAGAGGCAGTGCTCGCCACCATCTTGTTGTCGCATATGAAGCAAAGTTATTGTACCTCTAGATGTGTTTAAAACCAGACCCGTTTGCTTGGTGGATTTTCACTTGATGCACAGAAACCATGTGCATTTCATTTCACAAGCAAACCATGTCCACATACATTCGTATACTGTAAAGGGACTAATTTTAGCTAGGGATTTAATTTCGCTAATTTCGCTAGACTGCAAATTCGCTAAATTAAATCCCTCGCTAAAATTTTATTTACCATTGAAACTAATGAAAGATGTTCTAAATTAGTGAAATTAAATCCCAGCCAAATTGCTGATAAATTGAAATTCGCTAAAATTTGTCCTCGCCAAATTAAATCCCTTTACAGTATTGCTAAGTTAGCTACGCCAGTTTTCCCGCAATTCTGTTTCGAAGAATCTGAAAGAATGACACACACAGCCGTAAAATGCTGGAGGTACAATACCTCAACCTCCAAGCCAACATGGCCACCATCCAATAGGATAATACGGTGGACAAATCAAAATGGTGGCGAGCACTGCTTCCCCATACTAATTTCTTTGATACCGTGTCCTAAGTCATGACTATTTCATGGTTGTTGCTGGACTTACCTGCATATTTGCTATAAATGGTTGAAATGATTGAAATGCTAGTTCACAATGTGCAATAATGTGTTTCCTTTGACTGGACACATGTTTGATGTTATCAAAGAATTTCAACAAGTTACAACATAAGAATCATCACTAAATAAAGAAACTACACATTGCGGATATAAGATAAACATAGCTGTGACACATGGACAACAACTCCTGACATAAACAGTAAATTTGACACAAACAAAAGTGGGTGATTAATTATTACGTCTATCTATTTCTGTGAATCTTACTGTCAAAATCCATGTCATTTTATGAGTGATGACACCTATAGGCTATACAAGGGTTGTATGCATGACTGTAATCATGAATCAAAATCCATGGGGCTGATTGACAAAATATTTCAAAGGGATATCAATTAATGCTAGGTAGAAGAGATGGGAAGAGTACCAAATCCTTGGAAGAAAGTTTTCACGATCCAAGGCTACATATCTCCCTTCTGTTAGTCATATGTTACCCTGGTTCTATAAATGCGTACATTTATGCCCAACAATCACATTCCATCACTTTCTAGCTACACAAAACAAACTAAACACTATACTGGTAAATATTTAACAGTGAAACCGATTTCCTGTCTTATTTGTGGCACATACCACAGTGGCACATTACTGTAGTTGTAGAGAAATAACAGCTAATCTACTTTCCTACTGTCTCCTCAACGTCAAATGGACTATAATCACTTTACTGCTCAACATTCAACAAACCATAAGTTTGTTTCCTGTGTTTCGTGGCACTTAACCACAGTGGCACCTGACATGCTACATTTTATGGCACTTATTTAAGGTGGAACTTGACATGCTAGATATTCTAATCACCGTACTGGTGATTCAACAAACCACTGGTTTTCCAGCTGAATGATGCTTGTTTTCCAGCTTTGTGGCACTTACCACAGTGGCACTTGACGTTCTAAATATCTTAATCACTATACTGGTGAACATTCAAGAAACCACCGGTTTCCCAGCTGAATGGTCCTTGCTTTCCAGTTTCGTGGCACTTATCACAGTGGCAATTGACATGATAAGATATTCTCATCCCTATACTGGTGAACATTAAAAAAAAACAATGGTTTCAAAACTGTAACAGTTATTGTTTTCCAGTTTTCTGGAACTTGCCACAATTGCACTTGACATGCTAGATATATATTCTAATCATAATACTGGTGAACATTCAACTGCCGGTGTCCCAGCTGAATGATGCTTGTTTCCCAACTTTGTGGCACTTACCACAGTGGCACTTGACATACTATAGATTTTGTGGCACTTAATATGGTGTCACTTATGCTGGATATTCTTATCACTATAATACTGGTGAACATTCAACAAACCACTGGTTTTCCAGCAGAATGGTGCTTGTTTCCCCGCTTTGTGGCACTTACCACAGTGGCACTTGACATGCTAGACACGTCATCATCTAGATCATCACTCCCTGCATCAGAAATAGATGCCATTCTTCCAAGTCTGAAACACAGAAACCGACACAAAATTAATTATATATAGGACTAGTAAAAAGTGCAGTTGTTTGGTTGATAAATTCAACATCCGAATACGTAATCTACGAAAGTATGTTAAGCACTTGGAAGTTTTAACATGCAAAGTATTTTGGTATGATGTTGTCTCTAATGGTTTAAGATAAATCCCTATTCATCTCAACAGCTTCACATTCCTGTAAACTGATAGGACACAACATAAAAGGTACTCGTAAGTCTTGAGATATCAAATTCAGAAGAAAATCATGTTGAAATGGTGTGCCTACCAGTGTTCCTGCTAAGGCTGTATGGCACGCCATTCAATCAATCAATCAATCAATGGTACAAGTACTTGCATAATATGCATACCCCATGAAGGACTCTATTCGTACAGGGGACCCACAGCTTTACGTGACTGTCCGAACACGGAGCAAGTAAAGTTTCTTGCCCAAGGTAACAAGGAGACTAAAACCACCCGGCCCGGGGCTCGAACCCACAATCTCTGCATTACGAGACCCATGCTCTAACCACTCGGCCACGCTCCCCTCGGCGCAGGAGAAAATAAAAAAGTCCAACAGGTTTTTGAAAGCTCATTCCAAATGGTCACTAAATTGCGGCTGAGGTAACACCAGTGTGTGGCTTGGTATCGCTGAACACTACATCACTGTGCGGGCGGTCTGGGTTCAATTTCACCGCTAAAATGCGTAAAACAGGGGGTTTTGATGTAGCAAGATTCAAGGCAATAATTGGCCTTCAGTTAGGGTTAACAAAATGCCAATCAAATATTATATAGGATTTAGAGACCACTCTTGTAAGACTGTTAGGTCTCGCACAACTTTCATATTAAAGAAGCAATTGCATTGCAATTGATATCAAATACCTTGCCGAGAAATACTACTTTTAATCTAGACATCCTTGAAAAATGTAATATTTTGTGAAGGATGAATAAAACAATTTGCCCTATATATGACCACCTTTTTTCCCAAAATGTTGAATCATTTCTCTGGCAAACCAATCACTAATAGTATCTGTATTTCCTTGACACAGAAACCCAGTCAAAATTACTGGTAATCAAGTTGTCTGCAATGAAACATAGGAGTTGCTTGATTAAACCTGGCAATCAAGCCACGAAGGGGAATTGGATTTTTTTTTTTGGAAAATGTACCCTGATTCACCTGCTGGACTTCATAAATTCACTGTTTGCTATACCAATACATGGTTTGGGCTCATAAATTTCAATAAGAAATATGCCAATTCAGATACACAAGCAACTAATTTTACACCACCTTTAAAGTAAATTTTCTCAAAATACACCCAAATTAGGCAGATGGGGCATTGACGGGAAGCAAGTTAGTTCAGCGGTACTTCCTTCCCTTTGCACCAATGAGTCCCGGGTTCTATTCCCGGTGCCGGAGCTGTATGCATTTGATTTTCAGTCCATGCTCGCTTCCACAGGTTCTTTTCTGGTAATTTCAGTCTTCCTCCTGCATCTAACACTGATTTAAAAAGAAAGATCTTGGATCCGATGGAAATAAGCTTCATTAGAGGCTTTCTTAGGTTATCCTTGGCAATTAGAAGAATCCTTTTTTTCCCCTTTTTTTCTGATATGAAAACTTACCAATTACTACACCAAAAAAGTACCCAAAACAAAAGGCACATACAAATATGTATACCATGCCAGTATGAAAACAGAGCTCCCCACCCTCCCGACAATCATTGTCATCCTTGCTATGCAAGTTTTGATTGCATTCACAATCCAATATAAATGGACAAGTTGATCAAGTCATTGAGAGGACACATCCCAAGGTCTACGTTCATGTTATGTTCAATATTCAACCATCATGCCGGTTGAATTGTACAACAAACTAACAGTTCAAAATAATGTCACAAGTCCTTTTCCGCAGTCCAATGCAATTTCTTGAAAAAAATGAACAAATTACTGGTAATCAAGTTGTCTGGGATAAAACATAGGACCTGAACATCAAAGTTGAATGAATTGTACCAAAAGCAACAGTTAAAGATGTTTTAAATAGGCTTAGTATTAGGCCTATATGCAGCACATATCCTCTTTAAAAATAATCTGACTGCCTGCCTCCCTCCCTCCATGGCTACCTCCGTCCCTCCGTCCGTCCCTCCCTCCCTCCCTCCCTCTCACTCCCTTATGAATATAAATACATTTTTAAATTTGGGAAAAGATCCTAATCATATTTTACTTTAAATCGTATGCCATGTGTACTATCAAACTGAATGTAAAAGTCATTCATTAATTTTACTTTACATTATAGTGCACTGCACTGACATGAACTTGAAGCACCTTGAGATTAAGAATGTGCCACGCCTTGAGTCATTCCGAAAGTTCTTTAAGAAATATACCGAACTATGACAAAATGAAGTAACATAGAAAAGTATGCTCAAAATTTCAGTAGTTACCACAAAAAATACCAAAATATATACAGAAAAAACTTTCAGACGATTCAAAATCCAACAGATTTCAGCTGTTCATTGGTGTTCAGTTACTCATTTAAAAACACAAAGTTTCAGAGAAAAACTGACTGAGGGGGTGTATTCTGTGTAATATACACACGAGTTTCAAAAACAGTGTTTATGTTATCCAAAAGAAACATAACATCCCTTTCTTTGCTTTAATATTTATATCTTTTGCTTTAAACATCAATGATAGAAAAAATTATTCATCACTTATAAATCTATGGTCATACTTTTTATAGTTTGAAGCATTTACTTAAACAATACTGAAACAAAATACTTCCATGTTCAATACGACGGCAATAAAAAATACCTATACCATGCATCTTCTAGACACAGAAATTTGCCCTTGAAACAACTCAAAATTGTAAATAGTGTTAAAACTGTGTCTTGTAATAGTATTTAAGATCTACATTTGCAGGTCTTCAATTGAAAATAGGCTTCAAATTTAACGAAAGTATCAATAAATAAGTGCTTTGTAAAGGCCTAAATGTATACCCTTCCATTTGAAAATTCTCTTCAAATTTAACAAAAGTTTATAAAGGTGTACCTTGTAATACCATTAAAGACCTTGATTTATGGACCCTCATTTGAAAATAAACTTCAAAGTCTTCATTTACGGATCTCCATATAAAAATAGGCCTCAAATGTAATGAAAATATACAAAATTAAGGCCTAAATGCTTACATGCGTGTCCATGATCTGAACTGCATTCTGCCTACTGGGATTAGCAGCTAGTCGCTGGCTAGCCTATGATCCACTAAGTCCCCTGTGCCTACGCCAACTGGCTAATACCAATGTCAATGGTCCACTATAGTCTTGCTTGTCCTGCTAATTGCTCCACAACAGCTTCACACACAATAATAGTAAAATATTTATCCACAAGCACAACTTCCACAAACTTGATCAACAATTCTATAAACTTTTCCAACACATCGGTGGCAATATTCACTTGAAATCCCTTGATTATTGTTAGTTAATTAACCCATGTTTTGGTCACTGAAATCCTGTAGCCCTTCTTGGCGGACGCTGGTATGAATCACACACTCCAGCATTGGTGGCTCTGTTGTAGCAATAAATCAGCGGGGTGAATCATGAATTAGTTCTTCCCTATAGATATGCGGCATAGACTTGCTACATTGCATCCTGGCTGAGTGGCTGGCTCGTTGGATGATCACATGGCCCATAATGCACTGCTATTTAGGTAGTATAGGAACATCCTGTCACATATGACCTTCAAATTCAATTTAAATAAATGCATGGCTGATTTATATCTCAAAATCTACATGGGACTTTCCTCTAGTAAGGCACATTTTCATTGATAAAAACTCAACAAGTACCATTTGCAGTCAAATTCCCCTTCTCCTAACATTCATAAATAGAATTGTTAAAACCAATAACACAATACCTTAAAGAATAAAGGAATGTCAAAGAAACCGAGACAAACTTTTAAGGAATAGGCCCTACTACATTTCCACCCACTTTTAAACCAACGAACACCATCCGCCAGTCTTTGGTTCAACCAAAGATTAACAATCTACTTTTAGGGAATACAACATTTCCACCCACTTTTAAACCAATGAATACCATCCGCCAGTCTTCGGTTCACCCAAAGATTAACGTATTGACTAATACTAAATTGGTAGTATCATCACGATACTGCCTCGTACTATAAACTGACTGCTTGATTGTTATGCTCATAGTTCTGTCTATCTAGACTCAAATAGCAGGGTTACATGTATAAGAATATAATTCACATGAGCAATTTCACAAATAGTTAATCAAACTGAAACATCAGAATGGCAATCTCTATCCATAAAACCTAAATTTACTAAATTGATGTACTATTTTATACCCATAGCAATAGCTAGGTTTTGATCCATGCTCGCATTGTGCAGTTACTGTCCGTTTTTCCTATACACGGCACACACAACTCGCACAATTAGACCGTGACCTCTGCTGACTGCACTGTGTTAAAGGTACAGGGACTTTCCTTTACACGGTCGTAATAACAATTTTATGTACACTAACTCTACCGTAGTCGGCACATCAATTCTTCATAATATAATTCCCAATATCCCTGATTTTTATGCAATTCTAAAATAAAATAATGTGCGAACAGGGTATTTTCCTCATGTTGAAACCAGCAGTTACAATGCTAAATATTGCAATGGTTTGTCTACGGCGATTTACATCAGTCATCAATTGAGTTGAACAAGGTGACTTTGAGGCGGCGTCACAAGAAAACGATTTGACCTGTTGACACCGTAGGACCGCCTTTATTGACATATCATCATATTCTAATAGCCTGCCAAATTTGATTGACATATGTAAATTAAAAATATGCGAACCGCCCATTTAGAAAAAGTACATAAAATATACATGATAACCAAGGTTTTACTTGACTTCAATCACCCATTCTATGAATATTAAAGATGTCAATAAATCAATATAACAGATTCGCTGTCTTGTGGAATGTACCATTTTGGAAGGAGGGGACGGCAAACACACGTAAACACGGTCTGGAGTATTTTTGCGTTGGATAATAAAAGTGAATGGCAAATTTAGAACTTTTTTCGCACCAAATTTAGTTTTAATTAAACGATTTATTCATCTACTAATGTGTATTTTTAAAATTGTTCATTTCCAGGAAGTGGATCTGCTTACCTATTGGTCAATATAATCTTATTCTTTCGAATATGCACTGATGGAAAGTGGTAAAGTCTACATTTAGAAATCGATTAACTGGGTTCGTTATTGACTAAACGATGTTTAATTCTCATTAGCTGGTTTAATACTGAAAAGGTCGCGAAAAATTTGCCGTGGAGATAACTGCATGATGGCTTCTGCAGGTTTTTCTCTGGGTACCCTGATCTTCCTCCTGCATTCAAGAACTGAATCTAAAAACATCTTGGAGCCCTGTTATTAAAAGATAAGCTTCATTTAGCTTACATGGTACTTGGGTTTCCTCACACCCTGGTCACATAAGCCACAAGAAGCTGCAACACCGCTATGACATCGGTATGACACCAGTGAATGATTACGATGCCCAGTCGGACACTGGTGGTTATGTGACTATAACTGAAGACATCGTATACAAACCTTGAGGTTTTGACTCGGAATTAAATTATTGCGGCATGCTTCCGGCGCAAGTCTGGACACAGGCCGGTGTCCAATAGGCATCTGCTAAATTGACGCCGTAACACATCGTAACTTTGCCGCAAGGTTATGTGACCAAGGTATTAGTAAAAGCCTAAACAAGATGATTAACCCAGGGGGGGGGGGGTTAACTGATATTTGTGTCCGGGTAACCACCTGACACCCGAGTTCAGCAGGTTCCAAAGGTGACCCTATGTTAGACCAAAAATTGGCAAAAATAAGTGAAATGATACCCGCTCTGAGACCATAAATCGACCATATCTGTTCAAATGGACACCCTATCCGGGAGACCATGCCTGTTCAAATATGACAAAATAATTATTTCAAGAAATCATAGGTAAAATGTAACTGTACACCATTTGAACACTTTTAAAAAGTGTTTCTAGGTATTTGAAGCACTTTTATTGTCAATTTAAGGCACCATTGTCATTAATTCAACCATTCTTTCTTAGTTTGATACCCTATCAGAGACTTAAAAGCCAAATTTGATACCCTATATGAGACTTGCAAAGAATCATGTCGATTTTAATACCCTATTTTGCAAGTTTCGAGACCTGTCCAGGTCTCACCTTTTTGGTAACGTGGGTGGTTACCAGGTCCGAATACCCATTTACCCCCCCTCCTCAGATGATTAAGAAGATGATGATATACACAATGGGAGATTCTAGGAAGGTTGAAGTTTTTGTTTTTTTTGTAAAATTTGTCATGTATCAAGTTCCTATTTTACAACGTACAAAGGGCCTGACCAGTACTAGTGACAACCATCATGATTAGGATTTGATGTTTGATTATCCATGTGCCATAGACTTACCTCCCCCCCCCAAAAAAAAAAAATGCTAGCATGTTAAAATAAGTGTAACTTCTAATGCCATTACTAGCATCTAGTTATATCTTGCAAGTATGAAAGTATAATAAGGACAAATTTCTGTCAAATAAACAGATAGGTCAACAGGTCTCATTAAACCATTGAGCCATTTCTTCCTAAACTTTAAATTCTCCATCCTGTTAGGAAAAGGAATACCATGATGCCATACAACAAGAGTTCATGGAGCCTGCTTGCTCTGGCTAGTTGGTTTCCTGATTCAATTAGACTTGCAACTCTTGCTGCACTTTGCAAGATGTGTTTATATGGGGCTATAAATACTGCCCTCTTTCAAACTTAACAAAAGATAAGACAATATGAGGTCAACCTTCCCTGAAACTTTTTTGCATTTTAGATAATGCAAAACAGTCTATGTTAGGCGTAATGTTTGAGCTCTATATGGTCATGTGTGACTAACCCCTAAAGGTGCAATTCATGATTCTGATGTGATAAAAACCTCACCTCTTCTCTAGCTAATTAACAAGAAAAGTATACAGCATTAATACATGCTGAAAATTTCACTTGATTCCAACCATTTGTTTTCAAGTAATAAGTTTTTAAGCATTTATAAAATCCCCATAGGTTACTGTGTTGTAAATAGAAAATGACACATTTTCTCACTTTTCTCAAAAATGCAAGCAACTTTAAAAGAATGGTTTGGGGTTTGTAACACATACTAGTTAAGGATTCTTTTTAGCTAAAAAACTCATAATTGATAGAGGCGACCTTGAGGACAAAAAGTGGATCATGAATTGCCCCTTTTAAGATTAAACTCGTAAATTCAGATTCTTAATTCATGCATGGAGGTAAAATTTTGAGTATTTAGATTTTTCCAATGAAGACCTTATCGTAATGCCCAAATGCAGAACTGAAAACATGCACATGTCTTGCATACAGTTTAGCATATCATTCACCTCAAGTATTACTGTATATTATCAGCCAAGTAACAAAAAGAACCAGTTGATCGTCCCCTACCTCTCCAATTTTGGACGCCGCACCAATTTTTTTTTAATTTTATATTATTAAATCCCCCAAACAAAACAAAAATATCAACAAAACACTTTTTAATTGGTATTTACAAGTTGACAGGATCCTTATTGCACTTTAATAACCTAAAAATACCATAATATCATCTTCAAATATGTAATGGTGGGCCATCTTGGACATGGCGACCATCTTGGAAAAAATTACGAAATAACAAATAATAAGGGCCTCCCTCACCAACTGTTCGGAAAAGTTTGGACGATCAACTGGTTATTTTTGTTACTTGGCTTAAGTGGTATATTTTCGCGCTACATTTACATTAAGCTCTATTTACATTCGAGCTTATCATGCTCTGCTCGCCTTTTATGAAAATAAATGTAATGTGAAAAATAGTAATATACCGCCGAACGTAAAAAAAATATTACGAGCGTGAAAATTAAAATGTGCAAAATGATCCAAATATTAGCCGTGAATGAAAATTACTGAGGCGCTTACAGTATTAGCAAAGTTTGTCTTGGTGCACAACCAAATCACTGCTCCAAAATTGTTTTGTCAGTAACCGAGTGTATCCGAATATCCCCAATCTGAGCTTCATGGATGACAACACCATTAAACGGCTTGGTATACATATTCTGGTATCTGCCACTATATCCAGATATCCATGGTTAGAATACTACATGTACTTCATTATCCCATACACTTATATTTTTGACAACAAACTTCCTACACATTTATCTGACATAGCAAAATGATATAGTGACACACGTCACCATCAATCATATCAACATTGATGATCCCAGTATAATATCTGCATACACTTTACCTTTCTAACTCCATGTCCATGATTACAATTTTATAAAGTCCTGATACTTCAATGGTCGACAACCATCTACTATACAGCGAAAGTTGTTTACAACGCAATACTTGTCTTATGCTGGCCAAGGAAACTGATTTTTTCTTTTTTTAATTCTAAACACTGTCATTGAAGTGATGATGCACTAAACTTTCAATGACAGTTAAGTACAAGATGAACTTGACATTTACAAAGTGTGAAAATTTGTGTAGATCAAAAAACTTTTCATCAAACTTGTTGAATATGCAGAAGATTCAGCAAAACTTCTTAATTTCATCTATTTCAGGAAAACTTGTTAATTTCATCTTTTTGAATTGAATTGCCAATAGAATTATAATTCACATTGTAAACAAGAATAATACCCTACACCGACATCTCTATCAACTTGCAAATTCACAGTCCTAACAAAAGTTAGAACAAGCTCATAAGTATACAAAAAATAAATTGTAAAACTGGTACTACATACGACATTTAAACCTTATTTGTATTCACAATTTGTGGACAATGTGTACTAACTAGCACACCTATCATATATATCGTTTAATTTTTTGGAAGTTTGTGAAATCACCTTCACCAAACTTAAAATTTCTCAGCTCAAAAATATTGACTTTTGCGCAGGGCATCTGTCATTGATAGGAGACAGACCAGGCATTTCCTTTAGCACTGTAAGCATGGGTGATAACATATGCTTTCAATTTGAAGCAGAGTTAGATGGTGATCCTTACTGGCTACCCCCTACGATCCCAGGGGGGTCACAGTCACACAAAGGTGCTACCCATCCTAGATTATCCATCCGGGCATCCACCTCTGAAGTCAAAATAAAATTCCTTTTAAAATAATATAAAATACAGAAAGATAAAAAAAATACTGCCATGGTGCCCCAAATGACAAAGTCACTTCACAGTTATTTTGTCTCTAAATTTTGCGTGGGATGAGAACTAAAATTGTTGATCCAAGTCAGTTATTGTTGCGGATGAAGTCAGATAGGGGACTTACGGAAAATTCTCCTGAAGCTTAAACTGGCTTCAGTTTGGCAAGCTGAATGGCAGGGGGGACTTGGTGAAAATCTTACAGAAAAAATAGCACATATTTTAAATTTAAAATACTGCTTTTCAGCTGAAAAGAAGTCAAAATTGGCTCTAAATTGTTTCTTAAAACTTTTGCAGTTTTTCTTTTTAAGCTTAGTTCAAAACAGGGGCAAATATTGGTTGGAAGGGAATAAACTAACCTTTTCCCCACTGAGGGAAGACCTCAAAGTTTTCCCAGGGAAAAACCCTACTTCGTCAAATTTTGAAACACTTAATGATATCCACAGAAAAATACACTTATCTCAGTGTGTAAATCAATTTGAAAACATAGATTCAACACCCCTTTTTACAGCTACTTTGTAGCCAGTGATTTTGAGAGGGAGCCTTGTTCATGTCCCCGGGTTTAAATGCATACCGATCTTTGCATTTACGTAACTTTGGACAGTATCTGTTGTGCAATTGAAACGTGATCATGTATACACATGATGCAACCTATTCCTCAGGGTTCAGAGTTTACTCTAATAATTTAAAAATCAAGTAAATATTGAAAAGCCTATATTTAATCTTCAAATAAAAAATACGATTATCAAGCATGAGAGTAAAGTTTAATCGCCCTAGCCAACCTCTCTCTCTCTCTCTCTATTCGGGCTACCTAAGTAAGGTATGTACAAAGCTGAAAACTAAACCATGCAAGTATTAGGTAATAGGCCTAAGAGTATTACAGAAAACAGAATATTTGAAAAATAGAAGTTCATTTTGTAAATTGGTGAAATGGTAGTTTTTAAGTTCTAACCTAAGAAGAAGCTACCAAACAAACCATACACTCAAACTGTTCTGAAGTAGGCCTAATATAAAACTATACATTATTAATTTTGCATATATTTTTTTTTATTTATTTATTTATTTATTTATTTATTTATTTACATTTATATGATTGATAATTCACTCCTTTATTGGCCACTGTACTATTTTTGAAATACAATACACACGTAATAAACCAAGCAAGCAATTGCTAGTATTTTTAGTAGGCCTTTAAATTTCAACCCGATCAGCTGATTGATGTACGTGTTCCAGATGGATGACCATTTGATATCATATCAAACCCCAGGCCAGCTAGGGTTGCTTGCCAGGTTACAGCGTATGCAGCTAGCTTGCACACTACTAAGCTTACATTTCATTGCTGTACCTTGATACACCAAGTAAATAACTTCATCAAATCATAAACAGGACTGTCAATTTGAATGTCATCTAAGGAAGGACAACACGTTACTCAATTTTACGTTTTTGCAAGTTTATTTTGTACCGTAATATTTTAACAAAGTGCTTAGTTTTACAAAAGTATACATTTCCAGAAAGGAATTTTCACAAGGAACATGATGCAGATGTTATTTTTGACAAAAAATCACATAGTTTTTCAAAATCACAAAAAACTAATTTTTTGGCCATTTGGGCTTTCAAACAAGCTAAAAATAACAATTTTCTAACCCGGCCTACGAGATTGAAACAACAGTGCATTAGAACACTGCGCCAGCCAATCAACACGTCAGACAAGTACGAAATTTAATACTTAATAAGGAATTGCATATTGCACAAGACAATTCGTATTGAAATGTACAAAAAATTAATTGATTGAATATCATCAAATTTGGGATCAAATTCTTTCAATTGGTGTTATATTTAGGTATAAACATAATGTTATTTTACAAATATACCCCATATTTGTAAAATAACATTATGTTTATTCAGGATAGTTTTGAAGAAATTCAAAGCAAAAATGGTTTCTCTTAGTTCAGGCCATATGCTGCAGACCAAAAATGCATAAATGTAAATTAGTAAGACTAAATTAACATATTTTGCACTCAAATTGCCTGTACACCTTTGTTTTTGGCGGACATTTCATTTTGAATCGCCCTTGTCATAATACAAAATATGTATAGACTAGTAAGGCCAAAGAAACTAGAATATGCGGTTCTCGGGCCGCGCGGTTCTCGACACAGAGTGTCGATCACGATGCCTCCGCCTTCCACCTTTGTAATCGGACTAGGTTGAGAATTTGACCTTTCTTTTGACCTTTGACCCAAAC
>JXSR01S007594.1:45187-68959 GCA_000969725.1 Ophiothrix spiculata
GTCCGATTACAAAGGTGGAAGGCGGAGGCATCGTGATCGACACTTTGTGTCGAGAACCGCGCGGCCCGAGAACCGCGTATTCTAGTTATTGGATGTATTTCAATTTATTTCTCATTGGCTTGTCCCTGCCCAAACCAAACTTGAGTGTTCCCAGCCATCCCCACATTTCAAGCTCCCATCTCATTGGACATTATAATTGATAGTTTAATTGGACAAGTGGAAATGGTAATTGGTATTTTTTAAAACTTAAAGAGTCAATAAGAGTTTGCAGAATGTCACCAGAATAAATATTTTCTACACATAACTACACTGATTTATAATGATTACACTTTTCAAATCTTCTTTTCTTATTTTTTCAGGGGCACATTTGTAGAATTTCGTAATGGTATGCTGAATATATGTCCAGTTGGTAGGAGCTGTAGTCGGGAAGAAAGGAATCAGTTTGCAGAATATGATCAGGTAGTTTCCTCTCCCCACCCACCCTACCAACCCCACCCCAGCTGCATGGTACTGAGGTATTGTTAACTCCAGATATTTTTGGAAACAAACTAAGTAGCTGGTCGGATCATGTAAATCTTGACTGTATGTTCATTGACTCTATGTTCAAACAATGTGTACATCACACATAAACTGTGTCTTCTTTTTAGGTCACATCTTTTGTGCATGTACAGAGCTAAATACACCAATTTATATTACAAAGTGTTGCATGCACATCCTTAAAACGCTGGAAGTACAATAACTCGCCCTCAATGTGGTCTTACCCATATATGGCATTTAAAGGTAGTTTCAGAGTAGCTGTCTTTGTGGCAGATGACCAAGCATTTGCGATTTTGAGTTGTCGTAATGCAGCAGTTAGGGCACTTGAAAATTTTAACGTCACGCTGGTCGTATGACCACCACGACAGACACTCTGAAACCAGCTTTATGAAGGAGAATAGGATGGACATCAGTCACTATAGCATATCCATGTAAGTTGTTGCAAGACAACTATTTTGCATTCCTTGTCAAACTGATTTGAGGTATGTTTTGGTTAAATTTATGTGTTACCAATCCAGTTATTTACTCACGTTTTTGACGTTCCATCAGAAAACTTTATCAGATATCAGATCTGATGAAGTTTTCCAATAGAGAGAAACATTAAAATTGTGAGTTAATAACTGGTTTGGTAACACATAAATCTAACCAAAATATGATAATCAACAATCCTGGTGAACTTATATCATGATTTTGGTTATGTTATCAACTGGATAATTTGCAGTGACCAGCCAATTGCAGTCATCTCCTTTGAAATAAAGTTGTTCTTTTTGATCATTCAAATGTTGATTTTCACAAGCAAATGCCTAACCAATTGCTATACAGATCTTGTCACAACACATAACTTATGACATTTTACATTGATCTTACAGAAAGAAAATGTCAGACAGAAAATGGTAGAAGATTTTAAGAAGAATTTCTCACAAGATGGCTGGGAGTTTGTTATAGGTGAGTTAATTCAAACAATGTGAAGCATTTTATTATTTTTTGTTTTGTTTTCCTTTTTATTACCATGTACGTAGGACTGGTTGTAGTGGGGGAATAGAAAAGTACAGAGACAACCACCAGTCCCCTTCAGAAAACAAATATTACATGGATATCAAAAGACATTCAAATCAATATTTTTAAACACTATTTCAAATTCACCAGTATGCCCAGGAGGTTTTTACTCAGGGGGGCTCAGAGGGGCTTTCAATATTAGGAGGGGCTAAATACCTAAAATTGTCAAAAAACGGCTGAATTCATTTGATTTTTAACAAAGTGCGGGCGGCTTCAGCCCCAAAAGCCAACCCCCACCCCCGGACACACTATTGCAGATGTCCGACAAAGAGCAAGGAATAATTATGACAGAAGCAACAAAAATGCAACTTAGAAGAACATCAGAAAATTCTGAAAAAGGGAGATTTGCACTGTATACTTATAGCTTGTACTGTACACTTAAAGCTTGTACTGTATACTTATGGCTTGTTTACTTAAAGCTTGTATACTTATAGCTTGTACACTTATAGCTTGTATTTAAGATCATACTTATTTTGTTTGAAAATGAATATGACCTTTGGTGAGGGATGAGTAAGGTATCAACGACTGTACACATCCCCAGATCTGCACATACCCTTTTGTGTGTTAGTTCAGTCCCTGTCCCTTTTTGTCAAGTTGTATGTTGTTTGTGTGTTTGTTGATTTGTTTGTTTGTTTGTTTGTTTGATTTTGCCTGTTATCTGAATCATTTTAATTTAATTCTTTGCAGGTGGACAAATCAGCATAGATGTATTTCCTACCGGCTGGGACAAGCGTTATTGTCTAAGCTACGTAGAAAAAGATTTCAAGACCATTGTATTTATTGGTGACAAAACACATCAGGTTCGTATTCACACATGTGTGTTTCATTAACCCTAAAATACATAAACCATAAAAGAGCCAGGTAATTTTGAACCATCTCACAGCCGGAGGGGTGGATGATCTCGTAAGCTGATCACTGGATCATCAAGTATGTGGTACTGTTGGATTCCTTTGACCCTTCCTAATCCATTGGTACCAAAAAAAGCCAAAACATACCTTGTATGACATCACTGTGAAGTCATAAGTGATGTCATGTCAAAAACACAAAAATCACGAAAATCATGGTTTTTTGCTATTTTTTCAAGCAAAAGTTGCATTTGTTAACAATGATATGTGTCGAAATATGCTTACACATGTTCTTGCTTTATAAAAACCAAATAAATAAGATAAAACATAGTTGAAGTGTTCCCCGAAAAACAAAAAAGTCAAGAATGAATATTATGTAATTTTTCTATGGGTGACTCTCAGACCCATTTTTAGCATGATATTTGCAAACACTACACGAATCTTTACCTATAGAATTTAAATATTTAGGTGATTGTTTTTCATTCAAGTAAAATGTTTGTTAATATCTAAACGTGAGATTTATTGAGATAAAGATGCGTTATGCAGGGATGTGAATGTTCCTCTTTTAAGCTGATTTCCTCGTTTTTGAAAATTTTCATATGCTAAAATATTAGCTTTTTCATTCATTTTTAGCCCATTTTTGACCTTTTACCCCAACTTTATTACGCTTTTCCTTGTATTTGTCAACTGGCCTCTCACACCCCTGGTTATGTCGTTTATAATCCATGATTTTCATTACTTTGGCCATTCCAGATAAGTACATCATGTTAGTTGATTTTCTTGTAACATACTGTTTGTTTATTATTTGACTATTGCAGGGCGGTAATGACCATGAGATTTTCGCTGATTCCAGGACCATAGGGCATACTACCGATGGACCAGAAACAACAAGGAAACTCGTCAATGAACAATTGGCCAAATTATAATATAGGTAGAATGTTGCGTGTATTTGCTCACCCTTGTTTTAAATGGATATTTAATTATGAAAAATAGACCATTGAAAACAAAGCAAAGAGATGGTTGCTATCTAAACACAGTACTTAAAGGTTATATGCAAAGAAGTTGAACACTGAGCAGTAATGAACCAATTAACACTAATAAAGGACAAATACACAACAATTCCTGCATTGTTTTGCTTCCCAATAAAAATAAAAGCATTTAATACACAACACAAATCTATACCACATTGAGTCCACTGAATTATGACATGTATAAAGGTTACCTGACCTGTGCAACTAACTTCTGCAGTGCATAGAAGCTATGAGTTTAAGCAGTATTTTTGTGTGTTGAAATTTTTCACTTACCTGTTATTGACTGGTATTAAGTTAATTATATTCCAAATGATGCTTTTCAATAATGTATGAATCTCAAATGATATTAAAAGTAAACTTTAAAAAACTATTTTCAAATTAAACACTGTTTCTAGTCAAAAGTCAAAAAATATTCCAATATATATTATCAAAACCCCATTGGTTTGCATTGTGACTGGCAACACTGCATAATTCTTGGGTAACCCTTTTGCTTGTCATTTTGGGTGTTGCTTGGATCATTAGTTTTTGTGAGCTGTTCATTGAGTAATAGTTATTTTATCTTATTTTGCTGTTGCTTTGGTGAAAATTGGCTACTTTTGTGTTTAATTTGTTTGATACAGCTGAATTCTAGACTTTGATGTCAAATATGCCCAACCTTTGCATATAACCTTTAACAAAATATTATAAAATGAAAATAATGAGATTCAAAATAAATCTCCTTTTGTAAAAACCCTGATCATTTAACATGGAATCAATTTAGAATAGAGAGTGCAATAAATTATTACTTCTTTTCCACCAACATTTCAGGATATTTTCTACTGTAAATGTACTTAGCTTCTTTCTGATAAAGGCTCTGTCAGACATCACCGTATAGAGCAAAACGTATGAATAACGTACAAAAGTTTCACGTATTGAACGTGTGCTAAACGAACCACCACCGTATGAACAACGAATTAAACGTATACATAACGGACAGACCGTATGGATAACGTATTGAACGTACTTGTAACGAACACATGACGAACAACAATGCATAAAACAGAACAATAGTGGGATTAAGTACGTTAGGCGTACGTTTTGCTGGAATTCGTTTTGCTCTATACGGTGATGTGTGACAGAGCCTTAAAGATTTATTAATTGTCCTGTGCTTTTGAAACAAGGGTGTGCTGGACGTTACTTTCAATCAATGTGTGGTAAATGGATCAACTGTATAAATCAGGATACAAATTAATAATGTGGTACATTGTGAATTGTCACCTTGCAAAAGCATTGATGCCAGATGTTTCATTGAAAAAATGCTTGAAAAGGTCATAAATCATTATAAATGGACTGATAAATAATAGAAATATATAAATTTTAGGATATAAAAACATTGATCATGATATAGGCTTTTTAAAAAACATGCATTCAGTTGAAACTGGAAAACTGGCATCTCTGCAAAAAGTGTAGTATTAGGTGCTTTTATGTACCATCCTGCCCTTATTTATGGTGTAAATCTTGTCTTTGATTTTAACTGAACATTATAAATTGTTATAAAAGTCAAAAGATGTTTTGCCAACATCATACATTTTAAAGAGAATAGACTACTACTTTTGTATGTAATAATGCACACCGCAAAATTACCCGTATCATTGCATTGTGTGCAGATGACGTCGCAAGGTAGTTGATCATGCGGAGTACCCATATTCCTCTTTTCAGCTGATTTCCTCGTTTTTAAAAATATTCATGTGCTAAAATTTTAGCCTTTTCGTTCATTTTCAGCCCTTTTTTAAACCTTTTACCACAATTTTACGGCACTTTTCCTCTTTTTTGTCAACTGGCCTCTCACACCCCTGATATTTGCGTGCATTATGGGACATACGAAAGTAGTCTTTTAAATTGAAAAGCAACCTGTACTACATCGGCAGCAAAATTCACAGTACGTGCAATTTGCTCATTGCCCAATTATGTTGATAAAAATTCATGCAAGAATCTGTACGAGAGACAATATATCTGATTCATGCACACATAATTCAGTCTTATTTTATAAAAGTGATAGCATTCCAACCTAATAGATTAATATATTTTGTAATAGATTTTTATGTTTGCACATTTTCTAATTTTAGTAGTTAGAAATATATTCTGTAGGCTGTACTTTAAAGTTCAATTTGTACTTTTTCATGTGTGTTTATACCAATATTTATTTCAGGTTTCATAATTGATTAATCACTACTTAAGTTCTGGGGTGTATTTCACAAAGATTGGGAGTGATCGGAAGTTCAATTTGGAAGAGAGTCAAAAATGATCGTAATTAATCCATTTCGCAAAAGGTTGATAAAGTAATTGGAGCTAAGAAACGTAGATATGAATAATTAAAACAAATAATGAATGTGTATGGTGCTGGGTATAAATACAAATTAAATAAATAACATAAATACTGGGGATTTATAGTTTGCTATGCCTCCCAGATTTGTACTTCCACATGGCCTCTGCACACTTTACAGGTGCAGGGTATATATCACAAAGAGTTACGATCATTCATAGGTTTCCAAAACCGGCGTAATTCCTGAATTATATCAAACAGCAATCACTCTCTTTAAAGAGCTCCGCGTTATTTATCCAACACATGCGAGTAGCCACTTTCATATACTATTTGATTCATTTTGTCGTAAAATAAGCGTTAATTATAATGAATTCTAAATTAACGATCATATTTACACTGCTTACGATGACTAAAACGTGATCTTAGATTTACAAACTCGTATATATCTTCGTTAGTCTTTTGTGAAATAAACTTACGATTAATCGCAACTTTACTAGTACTTATGAACGGTTTGCTATACTTACAAACGTTTGTAAATCTAATGTACACCAAAGCTAAATATATTTACAACTGACAAACTTTAAGATCCATTCATAGTATGTTGTAATTGCAGCGCGATGCGTTGTTTATTGCATTTCATACTTATCTGTAATATTTAACTCTTTTAATTTTAAAGTTGACTTTTACTTTATCATATCAATGCAATCAAACCATATGGACCAATATGTTTGTGAAGATTTTGTCTCGTTCAGGTATCTATTAACCCTTTAAACCCAACAGGTTGATACCAGCACACGTGTACATGTACCGTAAACCCGATGAGCCGGTTTACCAGCTTTTCGCACCCAAGTCAGAAACCCAATGTGCCTCTCTACTGGGCCGGCTCTCATAAGGTAGACCTGTCTAACCTATGATCCTTTTAACTTATGACACTTATATCTCTTGATCAGAGCATACTCTTATAATTGAAGGAAAATATATTGTTTCAAGTGTGTAGTTCTATAAAACGCTAATGTTAAATGATAAGAATAGGTTCTCATTAAAGAGATATAGCTATCACAAGGTAAGAGGATGTATATGAAGTAACAGAGTTTTACCATATCAGGGCCACCAGGCGTGGGTAGTTACAATTTGGTTTCGTTTATACCAGAAGACATCAATGAATCTTTGAACACTTGACTGATATAATTGTATGAATATTTTTGACTGATTCACACAAGCATTAAATGAAAATTCACCTACGTGAGTGGAATTTACGCACTGATGAGATTTGCTGGTAGACGTTTTATCTGGAACTTGACTGATAGGTCATTTTGCTTTAATTTACTCCAAAAAGTGAATAATTCCTCACATTTTTGTAAATTTTATCACAATTTTCATCAAATGCGGTGTTGCTCATAGACTACATCGTAAATGTCAGATACATTGGCTGATATAAATGATATTATTGTTTGAATGTTGGTTACTAGAACAATTCAGACGATTGTAAAATGTAAAAATTAAGCAAGTGACATCAAATACAAAGTAAGTAAGACTTATAGAGGTTTAAATTTTACAAGTTGGCCCGGGTTACCGGTACAGATACACATGGAATGGCCAGGTTTCAAAGGGGTTAAACATAAAGGCCCTTATTCCATAAAGATATTTAGCTAAACCACAGTTTTAATTGAACACCAACTGTCCATGGATGATACACAACGTTGCAGCTTTCAAGCTGAACAGTTCAATGAGCCATCCTGTTGACAAGAAATTAAAACCTATGTTTATAATTAGCTTAACAACTTTCAGGAATAAGGACCTAAATGAATAAGAGAATCAAGTCTTCTGGACTTGCATCAACAGCTTGTCACGGGTCGATGTTTTAAAGCTGCCAGGCGTGACTTGAGGATTCATCTTGGATGAGACATGGAATGCCACGACTCAAAAACTTGAGTTCAAGAGACCAAAGGGACCATTACAAGTTTGTATAGGCATTCTATGACATCCTAATATGATGTGCTGTTGTGGTCCAATAATTTCTGCTTGGGAACATTGGACACTGTGCACATTGCCGAGACAATCTACCTTTCTATCTCTTTTTAAACTATAAAAAATGGTAAAACAAAATTTGGTGCAATTAGGGAAACTGTATAATGAATGCATAATTTGCATATCTTAGAACATTGAAATGTGTGTATTAAAAATTGTACGAAACAACAATTGTCAGCAGATGATTTCTTTATGCTGCTTTCATACTTATTAAGTTTATTTAAAAATATACATCCTGCAGCAACAAGCTACAAAACTACACGGGTATGAAAGCAGCATTAATTGATCAAGAATTAATAACTGCATGTTATTGTAAATAACATAAAGTCTGTAAGCTGGATTCAGAGTGTCTTTTGTGGTTGTCACAATTTAAAATTATGGCATTTAAAAAATTAGTGCACAATCTCGGCATTGCTTGAAACATACTGTGACGGGAAGGGGCTGATAAGTTAATTCTCTTTTTCTTCCAAACTTATTCACAATTAATGACTCAGTGTGATTTTTTTTTTAAAAGCCCCACTGCATTGTAACAATAAGTCTGAATTTTTAAGACATAGGGGCTATCTACACAAGAGTGCACATCCAGATCAATGCACTCTCCGTAAACCGCTTTGCATCTGACATTGGCAACATGGGCGTCAGTCCGGATATGTTGTACAGTATCCTGCATAAAAACAGTATGTGTAGCTTACATCAAAACAGTCTACGGAGATCGCATTTCAGATCATAATCTTGGAGATGCGTATCTGCGCTCCGTGTAGATACTTGTAGCCCTATTATCATATGCCACAGCTACATGACAAAAAATAGCTACTCTGAAAACCTTTATATGTATTCTTTTGGAGAATAATGTGGATGCTGCCTGAGATAAAGATTGCACAATTGCACTACTATTCATGGTGGTGGTTGTAATTACTGGCATCAGATCTGTAAAGTTTAAATATACCATTTCTTCCTTCAAATTAAACAGTATTATAATGATGTCCTTGTTGTGATAAAAGTTATATATTTTTAATTGAAAAAAGATGATGTATTTGTAAGGTAGCATTCTTGTCATCAGTTGAAATTTGGTATTGTAGTTATACAAACTTTCTGGTCTTCTTGTTTGCCGATCCAAAGTACTGGTGGGAAAATAGTGTTGCGAGTGCCATATGAAATGCAAATCTTCTCTATGACTACACCTGTACATTTTGTCATGTGCAAGAAAGTTGTATCTGCAATGGCTACCATATGCTATTTTAATTTAACGCTTTTACAAGAATGCCAAAAAAAAATACCACAATTCTCTTCCATATGTCAGTGACTCTGGAAATAGTTCTTTAGGTGATATCTTCAACTTCTGGATATATTGTCCCCTGAAGAACCATTTTAAGAGCCACTGACCCAAGGCTGGATTTATACAGCATGCAATGCAAACGCAGCTATTGCAGGCACAACTTTCTTGCACTCACTATGATTTGAAAGCCTTGAACACCAGTGGTTTATGAGCAAGACACTTATCACACTCATCACAATACTTGATCAAGTCATAAACATTTTGAGGTATGACCATTTAGTAGACTAAGCTTAGTCTACTATTTCCATGGTATGACTGATACACTTTTTAATTGTATCAAACTCTGATATAAACTCATGATTGTGAAACCAGAGGTGCCAATTAAGTAGCACCTCTCTGGTAACGTGTAAACATTTTGTCTGTGTTGTCCAAATAGTTATCTTGATCAATGAAGGTGCTCATTTATAGGCAGCTGGCACTAACAATTCTTCTGATAAACAAGATTTTGATGATGCCTTGCTCAAAGTAGGGATATTTGTTGAAAATAGAGTAATGATGCCAACCTTGGATTATAAACAACAATGTAATAATAAATGTACTAATGTAATTAAAAACTTAATAATGAATTAGGTATTTGGGATGTATATATTTTTGATTTGATATAATAAATTAACAATTTAAAGATGTAATAAGTGTTGTCAGAATTAAGTTTTATTTTAGACCACACATAAATGGGATGCCCTAAATTAAAATCACCTTAATTAGGGCTCTGTCAAACATCACCGTATACATGTAGAGCCAAAATGTACTAATAAATATAACGTTCACTATTTCAGTCATTGAAATACATGTATATCGATTACTAAACCAGTGTTCGTTATTCATACGTTTCGCGATGTGTGACAGAGCCCTTAACAGATCAAGTTCAACCTTACACTTTGATGTATATTAAGGAATCAAAAATATTGCAACAATATTGAACACAGGCATAAGTTCAGCACAAACATGGTTAATTCTTGTATGGCTATTGACTTCATTTTTGTGTAAACACTTGCCAGTTATGACAACAACAAACCAATATGGCAAAAAACTTTAATCTTCAAAACAAGCTCTCTGTTTTACTCGTGTGTTGCCAAGATGTACCTTACGCCGTATGAGCCCGGCGTACGAGACCCACTGCATTACACACATTTGGATGTTAAAGGTTGTTATTGGCATATTGCTCTCTCCAAGTTCTCTCCAAGTTGGAATGAACTTGAACTTTGAACTTTATTTTATGAAACTATGTTTTGAAGCACTTTTTACGTTTGCACGGCTACTGACACCATCGGCATTAGTCACCATTCCAGGATAGCCAAGTCAGCTTTTAGGGATTAACACATCAAGCATTCAGTTCTTGTCACCAGAGAAAATTGACCAGCCATCAGGTATTGCATTATCCTTGTCAGGTGATATGGGTTTGGAACACACATAATTCATAATCACCTGACATGGTTTACGCATGACCAGGGCTGGACATTGGTATTTTTTCGCACTAGCCAGTCGGGCAGGTAACTTTCCAAAATAACCTGCCCGACAAGAAATTTACCTGCCCAAATTTTAACAGAGTAAAATACAAAACATTACTAAACTCTAAAAACTTCTAAAAAAAATGAAATTTGTTACAAATGGCACAAATTTGGGCATTTTTTTCACAAAAAATTGAAAAATCAATCCTTTTTTGCAAAAAGGTTTTTTTTAATAAATTGAACTCACATTTTTGATACAACTTGGTTTATGGATAGGAAATCATTATGTTAGTTTTTACTAAAAATGGACTCAACATTTACACAAAGTTTTACCCGCCCAACACCAAAGTTACCCACCATTGGCTGTCGGGCGGGTGATGTTCAGCCCTGCACATGACATTGAATATCCTGGCTGTGGTTTCAGGGAGTTATTTTAAAATTAGGAGTTAGGTGAAGCAAGGTGACAGAACTGCAGACTTTCAAAGTGGAATTCATCTTGCAGAGCAACACACCTGCAATATAACAACACATTTAAGCTGAATTCAGACTCGACGCAAACGCACGACGCACCGAGCATGTGCAGTAAAAGATTAGGAGTTCCGATCAATCGATATCAAAACGCAGAACCGAATGTGGCACCGCAAACCGAGTTGAGAAAAACTCAACTTTCCATTGCATTTTCATGTCATTGGCTGCCGCCGTCCGTTTGCGTTTTGAGTGTGAATTCATTTGCGCTGCCGTTTGCGGTGAAAATTATTGGAAACGCAACGCATTGCGTTTTGAGTATGAATTCAGCTTTAGGCCCAAAGAGAAATTGTTGTGTTGCCCTTTTCTGACCGATCCTAAATCAGGCGAATATCGGGTCGGCTTTTTTAATAAATTATAATCAATGCAGGAATCAATGTACCAACTGCAAAAAGTCCACTTAACATGTAAATAGAGTACAAGAAATCGCAAAATTTACATGATTACTTGGTTTTATGCATATGAGTATTTCCTTCTTATTAATAGTTAGAAGAGTGAGTTAATCCTACTAGCAAAAATACAGTTAAAGTGTCTACTTCATTTATGCATACAAATGGCAGTAAATACTCAAAATATCAAGTAAAGAGCATTTTTTATGCATATGACCCATTGGCTGATCACTGTGGCTGAAGCTCCATTCCATTTGTAGCACCCTTTAAGGTCTTGCTGTAACCTCTTGGAGGTGCTAAAAGCTTAACTTTAATTGCCTACATTTAAATCATCTCAGGCAGAATCAGCTTCCTAAATTTGTACGGATTTTAAGAATATTGATTCCATGCTCAAGGAAATTTCAACAACATCCAACTTGAGAGTCTGAAGGACTTAAACTTGGTTCTTTCCAAAGGAAGTCATTCAGCGTGTTTCTATTAATTATCCTGTATTTATCCGGATAAAATTTAACCGCATAATAGTGGTGAGTGTCGAGTTTCTATTAGATTACAGTTTGCGCAAAGCACAGGGTTGAGTGACCTTATAAAATTGCCGGATAAAAGTTCTTTGACCTAGCTTACCGCAAAGTATTGTGGGATGACAAAGGTCAAACCTGTGACTCTGATGTAGCCATAATTTAGCAATTTTTGTAATTTGATTACTTTACCGACCGATAAAATTCAGCAGCTAAACATTCAGAAAGAACAAGCAGGTCATCCAAGCCACAGGGTTCAATTTTTTGATCATGTGATATTGTTGATTTCCAGTTTTTCGCTGGAAAGTGCGATGGCTTCAGTTTCTATAGCTGTCTTGCGGTATTTCTCACTGCTATTATCCTACAAAAAGCAGGATAAATAGCAGCTAAACTTTAGCAGCTAAAAAGATGGATAATGGCAGAGAATGCCCGTTTCTATTGAATACTTCTACTCCATTAGCCGGTGGCTTCCGGATAATGATCTTTAATAGAAACAGCCTGATTGTGTACTACAGAGGGGAGCGTGGCCGAGCGGTTAGAGCACGGGTCTCGTAATACAGAGATTGTGGGTTCGAGCCCCGGGCCGGGC
Organism: Ophiothrix spiculata; assembly: GCA_000969725.1. Lineage (NCBI taxonomy): Eukaryota > Metazoa > Echinodermata > Ophiuroidea > Amphilepidida > Ophiotrichidae > Ophiothrix > Ophiothrix spiculata. Next base: position 57,789 of record JXSR01S007594.1, read on the forward strand.
GGTTTTCGTCTCCTTGTTTCCTTGGGCAAGAAACTTTACTCTACTTACTCCGTGGTCGGACAGTCACGTAAAGCCGTGGGTCCCCTGTGCGAATGCTCCTTCATGGGGCGCTGCATACAGTGTATACCTGGTGAGTCTATACAAGGGGTGTTCAATAAGTTCATGGCCTGAGGGAGAAGGAGATATGCAATGTAGTTCTATTTGGAGAGTTTTGAGTAAATAGCCGCTGCTGTTTTTATTTTATAGAAACTTAAAACTTGTCTACAAGAGGTTACTGAAACTATATCTTTTAAATTGAAAAATGAAGAAATGACAAAACTCAATGGTATGCAATTAACATTGCTCATTTTTATAGACAAGATATACATTTCTGTAAAATAAAAATGAAAGCAGATATTTGCATCAAACTTTCTGAGTATTCATTTAGTTTAATTACATAACATATTAATAACAACGGCATATCTTATCTCATTCAACATCCCTTATGAATTGCCTATATATTTTTTGTTACTTATGGTACATTCAAAACAATAGAATTTAATACATGCAGCACATGCAATGCAACAATGCAAATAGCATGGGTGATGTACTGTAACACACACCACTAATTTTCATTTATCCTCACCCCCCCCCCCCCCCCCCCCCACCGTTTCTGTTGGTAAATTTCTTTGTCGATTCATTTAAGTGGCTTGAAATAAAATTTCAAACTGATATTTTGATAAAGAAAATTGACAAATCACAATATTTCTATGCATTGTTTTTAGTTAAAGCAATACTATAAAGTGTTAGAAATGAAGCACCCTCTGTCACCCATGACTTTTCATTTTTTGGGAAATTGAGTTTGTTTTGGGTAGATATGAATACCCTCCAAACGATTCGGCTCAAAGATGCTTACTTTATGGCCATTTGTTGAATTAAATTCGGGATCCCAAATTTAATTCCACATGTATAAGTATAGGAAAGTATTCATATGCTTTTTATCCATTTTTGGTGGTAAAACAATTTTTTTCACAAATACACTTGAAAACGTTTTTAGATAGTCACATTCCTCCATTTTATGCTGTTTTTACTATAAACTATTTTTGATCAAAATCTTATAGTATTGCTTTAACGTTAAAACTAAAAAGGAATGAACATTGACAAGTTTTGGGAAAGTATGTTAACAAATTTAGGGTATACCTTTTGAATCTCATAATGATTGTTGGTTAAACCTAAAAATGTGCACCACCAATATCGAAAGTCTGGGTCCATGACAGAGAACGATTAAATTGTTGACACTCTGAATGCACCAAGAGATAAAAGTATTGCATGCTAGTCATCATGCATAGCTTCCTATGGGATTGTTTGTATATCATGTGAGTAGTTAGTGGTGACATGACCATAAATCAATGCTAATTGTCAAAATCTTGCATTCATTCCATGTTTCACCAATAACTACTTGCCTGACATCCTGTGCAAAATTTCAAATGGCAATCAATGCATGATGGGATACACGAAAGAAAGAAAGAAAGAAAGAATTCTTTAGGCTGATAGCCAAGGATAACCCAAGAAAGCCTGTTTAATGAAGCTTATTTCCATTGGGGTCCTAGATCTTTCTTATATTCAGTTTTAGTACAGGAGGAAAACCGGAGGACCCGGTGAAAAACCTGCGGAAGCGAGCATGGACTGAAAACCAAATGCACATAAGGCACCGGGCGCGGGACTCGAACCCGGGACCTCATTGGTGCAAAGCGAGGGAAATACCGCTACACTGACCCGCTTCCCCACGATATCTTCTATTGAATGCATCATTAGAGTTACAACATTTAATGCGACAGAAAGGGGAATTTTAATGTAACTTATTCCGTTCTTTTGTTCGTTAGGGGGAATTCTTTTGTTGAAATTTTCGTTAGGGGGAATCTTTTTACAAAAGAAATTCCCCTTACCGGTAGAATTAGTCGAATTATTATCATCCTATTCATATGTACTTATTTTGTTAAAGAATGTGATTGCTTGCAATAACGTATTTGCCATCAGTTCTTTTTGGAAATGGTTTGCCGCGTGAAACGCTTGGGCAACATTTTCATTAATTGTTAATCCATGAATATCCTCTTCCTCATCATGAGCTGGAAACACCTCGTTGACAACCATTGAAGCCCCCGATCGTCTCCATTGCTCTTTTAACATAGTCTTAACCAATTCTTGTCCAGAGGCTCGATTCTGTCCAATCATAAGATCAAAATGGCGGCCAACAACGCTGGCTGGAACGGATACTGCTCCCAGGTTGACACAGGTATTAGTGTCCGCATTGAGGATGCCCACAAACAAGGCTTCTAAGGATCGGATGAATGTGTAGATGTGATACACTTCTTTCTTGGATTGGCCAAAGTTGACTTGATGTTCCAACAGGTATAGGTCTATTATTGGCAGCTGATTCACTATATCCCTCACCTGCAAATAAACGGTGTTCAAATAACAAAGATGGTTGCTGGTTGTTACTAGTGTCAACTTAAATTTATTACGATGTTGACACATATGTCGACATTACTATTCAAGCTGTAGTGCCGTAGCAGTCACGTAATGTTTGAGATACCGGTACATAGATACCGGATGCGAAAAAAGTGGAGAAAAAATGACTAAACAACGCTATCCCTATCGGCGCATGTGCAATGTTTGAGGAGATCTTGCGGACAGTTTGGTAAATATAGTCAAGCGCCTGCTTAATAAATAACTCGAGTCATAATTTTTTGATCATAGAATAGAAAAGGAGAGTTATTTTCAAAATTTCAATGATTTGACATCTTACTAGTTATTTCCTTCACTAAATGTCCTTTTTTTACTCTTCTTAATTATTGTTCATATATGGCTTATGTCGCGACAAGACTTAGTTCTGTCGACATACCACGATATGCTCTATGTCAACATAAATGTCAACAGAAGCTCTGTCGATGACAGCGCTAGTGGTTACCTTTCTAAATCTGCTGGTAAAGTTTTTCACTCAAACACAAATCAACTTGCATAATAGAATCTAAATCTATTTATCAGCATTCATGATTTTGATTAATTTTTCGGTTTCAGAGAAACCTTTCTTCGTCGATCAACAGCGGTTGGTGTCTTGAATTGTGTCTGATGTTTGATTTCCTGCAACAGACATTGGGGCCATCCAACTTGATGTTTGACAGGAAATCATTAACTTTGGAAGTTCATATGATACCCCCCCCCCCCAATATGTCTATCAAAAGCTGGTTGCTTGCTGATAAATAGTTTTAGATCCTATGTTTAAAGTCTTCAACATGCATGCAGACATCTCTTTATTTTCATATCTAATTCAACTTATTATCTTTTTTTTTCATTCAAAATATAGCTGTGATCATCCATTGCATGGCATCCAAAATAGAGGTAACTAATTTTATCATGAGTGTTTGTTCCCAGGATATCACCAGGGTCAAGTATGTAAATTCTGCAAGTTTTCTCTAAGATTGCAGGGTTCTGGACTAATTTTATAAAGGTAGGCCTAATTAAGAATACATCTATTTTTACAGACTGCATCTATATTACATATTCATGAGAGCAAAAAATCAAGTTCTACCAATTCAATGCTAGTTGTATACAAAGATCTGGATCTTAGATTTAGATCTAGGAGATGCATATTAATCTGTGCAGATAATATCTATATCCCTGAACTCTCATCCCTAGGACCCAAGTACACTTACCGTACTGAAGTATTGATGTGGCACCCATTTACTGGGGTTGATGGTATCAATATTATGGACAACCCACTGCAGAACATGTCTATCCTTGGACATATGTAGCCACGCTATGTCTTTCAGTCCAATGTTTATTGTCACCAAGTCCTGTACAGACTGTAGCAAAAACAATGAGCGTGGTTAAGAACAGATCATCAAATGATATATCAATTACACTTTTCAAGAAATTATCAGTACGCCTCTTCAAACATTCCTAATGCAGACATGCCAACCTCTCAGATCACAAAAGAGTATTTTGCAACTCCAAAAAGAGTATTTTTGACACAAAAAGAGTATTTTACAAGTACGTTCCAAAAATATGAACATTATCCAACTTTAATCAATTTTACAAAACAAGGGGTTCAGGGGCAAAGCCCCTGGTGGGGGCCCAGGGGACAAGCCCCGGAAGCTCCTGAATTTGAGCAGTTTCAGATAGAAGCTCTATGAAAACCCCTTTTCAGTGAATACAATCAACTTACAAAAACTGCATTTTCAACATGTTGCAGAGAGCTTCTGCACATCTACCAACACATGAAAGGCCATTTCAATAGCTAAGTAACAGAAAAATGTTTTACTCAATGGTATTAGTGAGTCCAAAAATAAGCAAAGGTCTGCCTTTATGAACCCCCTGCAAGGGCCCAAGTCTGCTCAAGGGGACCAGCTGGGGTCCACTCTAATCCTGGGGGTCCTCTTTGAAAAGTGGATGAAGTCTTAAAGGAACAAAAACACAGTAACTTGAATTTTTGACTTTATTTAAAAGTCGCTTCGTTTACCAGATATAGGGCTTTTTGTATCCAATATTACTATACAATAAAACACGATCGTACATTTTAAAATTGACCTCCTGACCTTATGGTAGGTCGCAATTGGCCGATTTCAATATGTACGATGGGTTATGCCATTATGGTAATTTAATGATTTTTAGCATAGAATTCTACACTTAATTTTTTTCTGGGGGGCAATCATCCCACCCCCTCATTTATCTATATCCAACAGTGTAGCATATTGACTCCCATCACTTTGATATAACAGTCGCCAGTTGCGGTGCAGTCAATGTAGGAAGTTGGGAACCACCATTACAATAGAATGCAAAATGGTGGTGGCTTTTTTGCGATTTTGGCCCAAATACATGTTCCAAGAGCATAAATATGTAACGAAAACAGGTCGGGGTTGTGACTTTCCTTGTCTTCATTAAAGCTGTTTTTGAGATTTTGGCCCAAATACATGTACCAAGAGCATAAATATTGGCAACTTTTCCTTGTATTTTTTACTTACGTTGTACATACCCGACTTCCCGTTTTTAGCTACACATATGCAAAAGGCGTATTTTTTAGCATGAAAAGCGTATTGGCGTATTTTGAATGGTTTGGCGTACTAAATACACCAAAAGCGTACTAGTTGGCATGTCTGCTAATGTTGTATTTACAGGAGCACGGTCCGATTGCTTCAACTTTTTTTCAAACTTTTTGAGATTTTGGTACCAAAATATTGCTCAGATTTTTCTCACAACCCATGTGAAATTTCACACCTGAGCTGTATTCACCTTGGGAGATATGTATGAAAATGTGTCTAATTATGCTACCATAATTAATTTTACCCAGTAACATATAAGCGTATCTGAAATACCAAATTACCCATGAAATCAAAACAGTTTGACAAATTCAGCTGAGATTTGAAACTTAAATTTCTTTCTGGGTGATCTTTCGTATGAAACTGCAAAGTATTTTTTTTTTATCGAACCAAGCTCCGTTAAATGTTAGTATAGATCTAGAGACGCCTGTGAAAGTGATGACAAGTCCTGACAACACAAATTTGGTCCAAGTCTATCATGTGAACATATGTGGCTCAGTGTTGGAATGTTCGTCGGCAAAGTGAGAGGTCCAGGGTTCAAATCCAGACAAATTCCAATTTTTTCATTTTCACTTTGTATTCAAGTGTATAAAGACTTTATTTCAAAACTTCATTGGCTTGTATCATTCCTGATCCTCATGCGCATTATGTGTTTCATTAGACTTGCATCAGCAATCTTATAGATAACAGTTGTTCAAGTACAAATGGGCAGCATTTTTTGGCTTTCTCAGGTTTACATTATCGCATGGTAGTCGGATATCTTTGGCAGCGCTTCTGTACTTAAAACCAAAATCTGAGTGCTCCCTTGGAGAATGTTAACAAAGTGGATTTACTAAACATGCTAAGCCACAAAGCAGGCAATTGTCCCAAAAGGAGTGTTATTTTACAGAGATGGATGTTTAGCTAATACACTTAAATGCATCAATGAATTAAAATTGAGAAGTAACTTTCCAAACTTTTTTGAGATATTTACATTGTAACCATACTTGCTTTTCATCAATGTTACCTGAAAAGATTAGATTCCTGGTTGTTGCACTGCCATGGCATGTTGGTATTTTTTCAAATTCTAGGAATATTTGGCCGTTACATTTTTACAATATGAGTAGCACTTTAAAAGTATTTTGGTGATCATACGCAAACCAAAGGAAAAAATTTGATAAAAAATGTCATTTTAAAAAAGGAAACCGCTATGCAAACCATTTTCAATTTTTTGAGGGGCCTTTAGTTCCCCACCCCTGGTAACACTCAGCCTCAGGTCTGGAATAGAATGTAATGAATTGGACAGTTCTGTGAGTGCAAAGTTAGCTCACCTACTTACATAAAATGATCCAAAAAAGTCCCAACTACATGAAAAATAGGTGTCTCAAAAAACTTTCGAAAGATTTCCAAACTTTTTTGAGGAGTTCATCTCAAACTGCTCATTTTGGTTTAATTCCTACCTGTAATTTTGTCAAGTCATAAACATATTCCTTATCAGGTGATGCCTTCTTGCTGATAATAGGATCCAAGATTGATTTGCCAATCGTTTGCAGTCTCTTCTGACCTATTCTTTGAACTTTCATCACGCTATCAAGAGAATCAAACGGCCCATTTTCACATCTATATTCTACTATTTTCTTTGCTGTCACTTTGCCAATGGAATTAAAAGTTGATAAATCATGGTGCGTAGATGTGTTCAGCGTCTGTAAAATAGTGTGTTCCTCCTCTGGGGCAAATTCACACGACACGCTTGTTGCATTAGCAAGTGGTGATGTTTCAGTTTCGGAGAGGGTGCTTTGTATAATTGAATGGAGTTTCTTCTTTCCTATCTTTGGAATCTTTAAAAGGTCTTCTATTTTGTCAAATTTGCCTTTTTCATCCCTTTGTTCAACAATACTATTAGCTACTGTCTGGCTTATGTATTTGATTTTCATCAGCTCAAAAGCCAGGCTTGTGTTAAGCTTATTGAGGACAAAATCTCTCTCTGTCTCCGAGATATTCCATAAATCTTCAGTGACATCAGATGCTTTTAGTAGATTATAGGTGTGGAACAACACACATCTTTTATGGCTTCCTTTGGGAATATTCTGCAAAAGAAGAGGGAAAACTGAGATAAGTTTATTTATTTAGGCCTAAAAAAATTGTTTGATATTTTTATTTTTTTGAGAAAAACTTCCAAATCCCAAATTTGATGGGAATCGATTCATGGGGGCCTGAGATATGGCTTGCAGGATATTCAAAATGACAAATAAAAGATGTGTTACAAAAAAGTGAAGATGTGTAGTATATTTTGTGTTCTTGTATGTGAAACATAGACTTTTAAAAAAATCAAAATTTAATTTTTAAAAAAATTCTGACCTACTTACCCTATTTTTTTTTCTATGTTACGCCAATCAAACAATTTTTTAGGCCTTATTTATTTGAACATGATACACTTTTACATCAGCGGCACACCTCATAGGTATATATTCACATGCCAAAAATATATAAACAAGAAACAAGACAATATTATCAATCGTGCCACTTGTGATTTGATTTGATGTACCGTACTACAGGTGAAGAGCATTAAAATGTAGAGACACACCACATTGACACATGGTATATTCACACTGCATAGAAACTTTTAACTACCGAATAACGCAACAGTAATGCCACCTCTCTTGCATTAATAGCACACCGACCATAACGACCAAAGTTGGCGCAGTACAGTTAATCTGAGAATGCAGATTCAACCGAAACAGAAACAAAAACAGTCATGCGTCAATTAAATTCTCAGATTTATTCTGCTTCAGCAGGCGACGATACAAAATGTTTGAGACCAAAATACGCTACCCACGGAAATTCACCATTTTTGCAGTAAGTTTGCAATTGAGTATTGAGATTTCCGCGAACTTTTTCCATACGCCAGGGATGGCAGATAGCCAAAAAGTCACCTGTTTACAGTGTTTAATTAAGCATGTTGGTATTGAAAGCAAGGTAAATTTTAACCGAAGGCATTTGCTGTCGGTGCCCCTACCAGTTGCCTTGATGCTCTATTACTTAGCAATGCCTAATGCTATTCTTTAACATGTAATTGCCTTCTAAAACAGTGTGCCCTTTCAAAATTGCCTTGAAATGTGGTGCCCTTCAGAATCCTTAAAATTTACCCTGATTGAAAGGATGTCAAACCGTAACGGCTGCTGTAACAGTGGCAATGGCAGCCTTCCTACAATGCATTTCGACAAAATTACAAAAGCCGTCATTAGTCTGCCGGTCGTCAAGGAGTTCACTTCGGTGAATGGACAGATACATGTAATAGTAATCAGCTGCTGCTGGTGCATCTAATCGCCCAAAAAGCTCCCAAAACTGCTAAATGTTCTGTGGCTTTCTAGGTTCTTATTATCAATATCCAACATGAAATTCCTGAATTTGTCATGATTTTACAATACAATCGTATTATAGGCCTACTGCAGTGTGTGTACCTCCACGGCGGCTTAGCGTAGCGAAGATCGCCCAGTAGCCCAGGCAAATACTGTGTATGTTGAATTGCTCTGGCCGGGTGTTTTCTAGTCCTGACTTAGTGACTCTTAAGTCAAGTCATGGTGCTAGGACTAGGTGTTTTCCCACTGCACTTGTGATGATTGCATTCTAATTTGTTGTGCTATTTTCATATCCATTATTATTACCGGTACAGATTTAAAATATTGAATTGAATTTAATGGCATAATTCTTGATTTATTGACAAGTTGACAAGATAATGAGATATTTAGTTGAAAATCTTTTCCGGCATGATAATTTTTTTGTCGCCACATGAAATACCATACCAGAGAGGCGCCAATTAAAGTAGCACCTCTCTGACCATACTAACACGGCAATGCAATCAAAATAAATGACAGTTACATGGTGACTGAATACATTTACAAGCAAGTAACTATGAGAAAAAAATGCATAAAAATATTAAATATGATTCATACATATTATATTCTGAAAATTAACTAAATAGCCTATAAAGAAAAAAAAGATTACAAAAAAAAAACACCACAATATGAGGACTTGAAGTTGAATCTGGAAAATTCAGATGATCAAAATCATCGTCCTAACCCCTGAGCTATGAAGAACAGTTAACATTAAGAGCATCAAAATTAAAAATATTGGAATACAACAGTTTTAGGCACTGAGCATGCATAACAAACAGCGCCATCATATAGTCTCGTTTATATTTTGTTTACGTAAAATTACTGACTACGCAAATTGTATATTGAAGTATGTACAGTAATATGCCAATTAGTTTAGTTTTGGTGATACTCAATTATTTCACTTTCTTAGTAGGCAATTTATGTGGGTAAACTAAAGGACTGCCAACTAAATTGGGAACCAAATTTATGTTCTTCATGGACTCTACATTAAAAATCTTCAAAAAATTATCTTGGCTAATCTAACGAATGATGTATTGTATGTTACCAATAGACGATCGCAGCCAGACAGCACATATTTCCAATTAATGGAATGGTTCTCGGTTTGTTCACTGTAAACATTTCGTCGATAATGGTGATGGGAAGGTATTCGTAGCTGCTGTTGGCTGCTGTACTGGTCTTCTTTCTTGATTGATTTCAGCACAACAGCTTAAAATTTGTCAGCCGATTGGTTTAAAAGTTGTATTGCAAATTATCGTGGTTACACAGGCCAAGAGTTGGACTGTGTTACTTCACAACCATACCTGGGTGTTCATATTTCCAACACACATAGTTGGGATAAACATATTCAAGAGACAATCAAGAAAGCTCAAAGAGTGCAAAATGTTATTTGCAGACATTTATGGAGTTGCAATAAGGAGGTGAAATCAACTGCATATTCGAGTTTAGTGAGGCCACTCCTTGAATATGCATCATCTTTGTGGGATCCGTCACTCAAAAAACACATCGCCGCATTGGAAAGGGTTCAGCGACAAGCGGCAAGGTTTTGTTCAAGTAATTATCAGAGGGAACCAGGGACAGAACTAAGACCTTTAGTGTGTATGCTGTAAAAGCTGCAGAATGGGTTGGTGGAGATTCCTTTAGAAGATTACATTCAGCAGCACAAAGTCAACACCAGAGGGAGCAGTCATAAATATATCCATATTAGTCATAAAGCCAAAGCATTTGAGGACTCCCTTTTTTGTTTCAACCATCAAAGACTGGAACAAGTTGAAACGTCACATTGACAGCAGCCCCACAGCAATTGAATTTTTCAAAAATCAGCTCAACCAACGTAAGTAATTTTTAGCAAGTATGATCCACACCCAGCGCGCAGGTTAGCGTGATGTATCCGGAAGGATATCTTGCTGACTCAACATATATGGAGATGGAGATTCCGCAGCCTTTTCACATACAATCATGACAATGTCAATCATGTCTTGTCAATGACAATGTTTCATCATCATGCTTTTGAAGGTTTTTTTTTGTGCAAAGGTTGCTTCTTCTGCTTCTGCTGGTATACTGTGCACAACGCTCTATTGGGCTATCACGGCACAGTGTCAAATGTGGTAAGCAATTAAATTTTGAAGTGGGCACACGGAACAATTTCCCCTACATTGGTGCTATCTTGCTCGAGAAACACAAGCCAAAACACTTTGTGGTACCAATACCACAGCCAGATAATGATAAGTCAAGTGCCATCTAAGACTTACCCAAAATATCTGGCTGTGGTATTGGTACCACAGCCAGAAGCAAGTTCTGTAATCAAACCTGTCGCATAATTGCACATACCCAATATCCCGAAAAATGATCATATTTATCAGATCTATACGAACTGCAACACTCCACAAACATGACAAAGGATATTTATAATAAATATTACCTATTATAAACACTTCCCGAAGTTGTTAGTCACACAAAAATGATGTTTGAAGATATGTTTACAAATCGTAACCATGTAAACAAACAAAGCATACCGTTTGATTTCTCTGATCTGAACAGTGCGATTTTCATAAATTTAATTCCAAATGGCTTCTTTCATGAATATGGAATAAAACATTTCTGTTTTTTCAAGCACCATTTGTATTTTTCAATTTATGCACAAATGGCTGTTATGTGATAGGCTGTACTACACAGCTTGCCTCAAGCCAAAAACGAAGTTTTTTGGCTTGTGTTTCTCGAGCAA
>JXSR01S007594.1:77278-92267 GCA_000969725.1 Ophiothrix spiculata
CTCTGAAAGATTGAAGCTTGTGCAATAAAAACTTTCAAAGATATGATCAAAAATATTTCTGATAACGTGTTGGAAAATCAGGAAAATACAGCTAATTAAGTCATTAATTATGCAAATTAACCATTTTTTGATGTATAACTTAACATTGTAAGCTATATTCTTGAAGCACATGATGTTAGCAACATGCTCTGAAAATTTGAAGCTTGTACAATAAAAACTTTTAAAGATATGATCAAAAATGTGTGCTAAGAATAATATCTTGGTGCCATGCCAATATAAAGAAAATAAAAGAGTTGACCTTTGACATCTGTTCTCCAATATAGCGCGACCCAACTGCATAAAAATCGTAATATCTCCGCAACGGAAGGTCCAATTTCATAAATTCAAAAAGATTTTTAATGCTGAAAGTTCCTTCTTTCAAATATTGTGCATTTTTAGTTGGATAATTTTTGGCCTGAAGTGCCTACTATCACTGACAGCCGAATTTTGTATTACCAGAATCAAGCGCAAATTAAGGAAAACCCTTTCAATTTTACCAAAGTAATCTGGAGATCAAAAATGGCATCAGAGCATCTTTAAATAAACTTAACTTTATAATTAGAACAAAATATTGACCAAACATACTGCCTTCCATACGTTTTGAAGTCCTCATTTTAGAAGGGCAGTCATTTTTGCCGATTTTAGAAATGCCGGATTGTGAGTGCTAGTTATTTAGTGTAGTGCGCCCAGAAACACCTCACAAAGTTGTTAGTCACACAAAAACGATGTCTGAAGATGTGTTTACAAATGGTAATCATGTAAACAATCCAATCACATTGTTTGATTTTTCTGATGCGAATAGTGCGATTTTCATAAATTTAGTTCAAAATGGTTCCTTTCATGAATATGGAATAAAACATTTCTTTTTTTCAAGTACCATTTAAGAACAGTCCATTATAGTCACGGACTGTTCTGACTGACGTTATCATAGGTCAGAAAAGGTCATCTATCCTCACAACATCACAGGATTTCTTCTGATGAGGACATGTGCTACATGTCGAAACATCAAATAGGTATATTTCTTTTGCTGTAAGCCTATTTAAACCTCTTAGTATACTTACGTATAGGTATACAACTCTGGTCGCCTTGCATTTTAAAGGGACTGGCCTAGATTCTTCCCACTAATTTTTTACCTACATATTATTTTACATGGATCGGTAGAAGATGTTTATAGTAATATAACCTACAAGTAGTTTTCCTTGATTTTGAGGAATATTGGAGAAAATTGCAATTCTTTACCTGCTATAATTTTTTTTGTCAGCAAAAAAAAAAGATGTGAAAACAGTGTTTCTAGTTTCAAAATTTAAACAGATTTTGTTTCTACTCATGTGATGGGTACACACATTAGTTTTGATGAGGCCAAAAAAAAAAAGAACTCTGTCTCAGCTTACTTAAGGTCAAAACCCTAAGCGCTATGTTTTTTTTTTGTTTTGTTTTTTTTTTTAGTAAAAAAGGGCTACGCGGATGCGGAAATACCCCATAATTTTTTTCTTTATTGCATTTTTCGGCCACTATTTTTTTTTTCGCGGCCGTTTATTTAACTTTTTTTTTTCTCTCGATGTAAGAAAAAAATAAAAAAGCAAAAAATCTCCTGAAAACCTTAAAAAAAAAGAAATGCGGTGAAATTCGAATTTTTAACCAAATGCCCGCAGGAAGCTGAGACATAGTTATTTTTTTCTTTGGCCTGAAATTGTTTCTCTATTAATATGTATTAAATTATTTTTAAGAGCTTTGTTTGATTTTTTATCTTGTAAATACAGGTACAAATCTAAGGATTCAGAAAACACAAGATAGTCACACCACCATCAAAGAAAGATGTATTGCAAATTAGTTATCTCTCAATTTAAGCCATTTCTGTGTAAAGTTTTTAATTCTACGTGGAATCTAGGCTAGTTCCTTTAACTCAAATTTTACAACCAAGTCCTGCTTGAATGAAATATTTGATATTGGAAGAGTAAAAAGGAATTTTATTATTAAGACAAAAGATTACTGACCTTGAACTTTAATGCACTCTTCACGGTGATCGCGACAGCAATTTTTCATTTTCATGACGTCATGATCAGAGTTCAGTGATTCTAGAAACATCGTTCCCTCAAATAGCGTGTGATTGGCTTACATTTTTATTTCTGTTTATTTACATCCAATCACCATCCACGATATATTAAGCCTAGATGAAAACAGGGTCATCGGGGTTCATTATCCTTTGTCGTCTGCTTTTTGGGGAAATGGGTGAAAAGACTACAGTCATCGGCGTCTATAATAGTACTTGAAAAAAAACCACAGAAATTAGGTTTTCCATATATTCATGAAAGGAACCTTTCTGAACTAAATTTATGAAAATCACACTGTATAAAATAGTAAGAGAAATCAAACCATTTATTTGGTTTGTTTACTTGGTATCAACTTCAGGACGTCTAAATAGGTAAATTTAGTACCGGTATAAATATCTTTTGTGGCATGTTGCAGTGCATATTTGATGAAAATTACCATTTCTTGGGACATTGGATATATGCACTTTAATATGTGAATACAAATGTATAGTAATATTGGATACAAAGCCCTGTATCTGCTAAACGGAGCAACTTTTTAAATTTAATCACAAATTCAGGTTATTGTGTTTGTGCTCCTTTACAACCACATCAACTTTTAAAAAGGGACCCCAGGAGTAGAGTGGGCCCCACCTGGTCCCAATGAGCATTACTTGGGCCCTTGCAGGGGGGTCATAATGTCAAACCCTTTGTTTATTTGGGATACACTTATACCCCTGAGAACAACATTTTACTGTTAGTTTACCTATTGAAATTTCCTCTCCTGTGGTGATACATGTAGATGTGCAGAAGTTCTCTTACTGGTGGGTGGGGCTTTACCCCTCAACCCCCATCAGGGTCCCACCAGAGCCCTTAGGGGCCCCTGAACCAGGCTGCCATGGCCCTTATCTACTTGAGTTGCAATAATAAATTACCAACTCCAGGAAGCATGTACATGCTCACTTTCATTACACCTGTAGGGTGTGAGAGTCAGGTGACAAAAAGAGCTGAAAATACTAACAAAATGCACAAAACAGGCTGAAAATGAAAGAAAAAGCTGAAATCATTACTTTTTTGCAGGCAAAAAACAGCTGAAATCAGCTAAAAAGCTGAACGCTCACACCCCTGATTACAATATATGGCTATGGTTTTTTCAACCTATTGAAAGTATGAAAATAGTGTTTCCTTGGCTTTTAATTTGTTGAAAACTCTACAGCTCCCTCTTGAACCCCAGCAAAGGGGCCCGCCCCCTGGACCTCCAGCGAACGCCTCGCGCAAGCGCTCGTATTTTGTCCTGATTTTGGGTTTTACAATGTTGGCAGGTATGAATCAGAACCTACACCTTTAACTTACATAAAGACAGGAGTAACAGGGGGTATGTGTTTGAGGGGCCAGTTAATTTTTGTCCTGGTCAGGCTTTTTTCAGCCCAACCCACCCCACTAAATTTCTCAATTTTTGTAGGTCAAAAAAATTTCCAAGTTGATTTGAAAAACTGACAAGCAACTCCTTCTTTCCTTCCAACTTTTCTCTTTCTCCCCTCTTTTTTCCCGGTGAGCAATGTTGGTTGGCTCGGTGAGAGGTCGTCAAAGGGAGACCCTGCCTGTTACGCTACTGTATGAAGACATGTACTTACGTATCAAGTGCATTGAATGTAAGATCCAGGCATGAGAATTATTTTTCATTAAAATAACTGAATTAAGTTAAATGTAACCAAAAAACTACTAAAAAGGTTAAATCAAGCCCCAAATTATCTGAATTTGGATGATTTTGGATGACAAAATATCTGAAATCAGATAATTATCTGAAAATTCTCATGCCTGAAGATCTCCATGACTGGTGTCTGTATTTTTGATGATCTGTATCCATTGTTTGAATGTATTTTTGTTTTCTTTTTCAGAGTGTCGTGAGAGTAGATCATCATCAAGGATGCCTACTGCGTTTGTTGCACACAAACAATGTACTCAAAGCACCAGAAACCACCAAAGAGCCTCACGACTGGCAGCTAACCGAATCAGAAACAGATTTTGTCCTGGAAAAATTTAACAGAAGTTCTACTGATGAACTGAAGAAAATCAAGTATGTTGGTTTGGAACTTGCTAAATCAGTCGTTTCTCACCGAGTAAGCAAAGGCAACTTTGAAAACATTGATGATCTTTTGCTGGTTCCAAGAATCGGTTCTAAAAGTCTTCCGACAATTTTGAAGAGTGTGCTTACGAAACCGGACCCTGAAGCTGTTGTTGCAAAGCCCTTTGAATCAGGATATGACCAAGAAGGTGAGGAAACTGTTTTGAATACACTGAATACATCCACTGAAGAAGAGTTGAAAAAGGTCAAGTCAGTTGGAAAAGTAACAAGCAAAATCATAGTGGAGCATAGGGATGAGAAAGGCCATTTTGACACGCTGACTGATGTGCTGAAAGTCAAAAGCATCGGAGAGAAGAGGTTGAAAAATATTTGCAAGTCCATTTTGGAACCTGATGATGTTAAGACGGACACTGTTCCCCAGCCATTCGTTTCTGGTTATGATGAAGAAGATGACGAAAGAGTTCTAGAAACACTGAACACATTGAATGAAGAAGATTTGGGTAAGGTGAAGTCAGTTGGGACATCAACGGGAAAAATTATTGTGGAACATAGAGAGGAAAAAGGCTATTTCAACACACTTACTGATGTGTTGAAGGTAAAAAGCATTGGTACAAAGAGATTGATAAAGATTTGCAAATCCATTATTGAACCTCCAGAGAAAAAATAATATCTTCAGCTGACTGGTTTTATACCTTACAGGAAAATATATATTCAAGGTTAGAATTTGGGACATTTGACTCTTTCCATACACCATAGAAGCAAAGAAAAATGATCTAAGTTCTCATGACTTTGTGATTCTTTGGAGGAGTTGGTGTAGAAAACAAAATCATGATTTTATTGAAATTAATGATTGGTATAAACACTTACAGAAAATGTATACCTTGTGAGTACTTTCAGATGTTCTACATCCATCTCAGCTGATGTTCTACATCCAGCTGATGTTCTACATCCAGCTGATGTTTTGCTGTATTTTTCAGCTGATGGTGATACCAAAAGATAATATGGCCTGAACAACACAAAGGGCCTAATTGACTTGGACCCATCTTGAAACTTTTCTTCAAAAGAGGAGCTAGTGAAATGACAAGTTCTCATAAAAAGTTCTCATGACAGCATTCGGATTTTGTCACCTACGGCAAAAGGATGTAGTCGTTTCCTTTTAGGTTCCTTTATTGTAGTATATCTGATGAATGCTATTTAGTACTATGAATGCTATTTAGTACACATCCGATACTACAGTGAACATGTTCAACTTAATCCTATTCTTCCATGGCAGGACACATATTATCCTTGGGTGTCATCAACTTAGAGTATCACAGTAAAACATCAGCTGAGCAAGGATGTAGAATGCCAATTAATCCTTAGATTTGTTAATTTCTGTCGTTGTACAGGTGTACAAATGTATAATCCATCATAGGCCTGTGTAAAAATTGAAGAAAATTTCAGTTATCATTTTCAATGACACCAGTAAACTTGTAACTGAACTGTAATGTACCCTGCCTTTCCGAAACAAATCAAATCATTGTATTTTATGACTGAGGCATTGTCATAGCATTTCTGTCCATATCTGCACACTTACCAATATGAAATAACTCATCGGTAAAGACAATTTACAATGGTACATTCAGAAAATCAGTACCGGTAGTTGAATCGGACAAGAGGATAGATACAGTATTCAGGCATATTGTAGGTGGGGTTTATATCCAGTTGTGTATAAGGTCATGTTTTTCACGGTGGAGCTCAAATTTGCATTACATCTTGCTCACCTCATCCAAATCTAACTCCAATCAGATAAAAGTTGATCAGAGTTGATAAATACCTTTTTTTAGATTATTCTCTTTAAAATCATGTGTACCAAATCATGACATTTCATTTGGATCATTGAACAGTTGTGACTAAATATGATGCACAATGTACATACTTCATCCATTCCAACCACATTCATACTCATTTTCACCTCTGGCTATATTGGCTAATTAACTTTAACTAGTGATTAATGTTAATTACCCACTTAATTTGGGTTTAATTCCGATTTTGACAACCAATAAATTACCTTCAAAATTATGCAAAAATTAATTACATTTTATTTATTTTCATAAAGATATGACAGAAAAAGCAATGTACAATTTTTATGTTACCACAACCGCACCCACCTACATCCGGACCAATCATCTTTAGCAACCTATTAGCCTTAAGTAATCACTTAATAATTAGGCTATGAAATTTTCTTTAAAATCATACCAAAATTAAACCATTTCATTAGATTATTAAAAAGATATAACAATCATGATGCAAAAATCACTCTTAATGTACCACTTTTTTGAGTGCCCAC
This sequence comes from Ophiothrix spiculata, assembly GCA_000969725.1. Taxonomy (NCBI): domain Eukaryota; kingdom Metazoa; phylum Echinodermata; class Ophiuroidea; order Amphilepidida; family Ophiotrichidae; genus Ophiothrix; species Ophiothrix spiculata. The sequence continues at coordinate 83,760 of JXSR01S007594.1, forward strand.
ATTAAAATGTATGACCATAGAAGTTTACCAGATTCAGGTGTGCTGATCCACACACTTGAGTGTGATTTTGTACTAAATAACACTCCCATGCCTCAAAAGATGCGGCCTGCATAAATTTGACCTAATCAATGAAGAAAAAGTACTATTAAAGTCAGTTTGCGATTTGCATTTAAATATTGAGACCTGTGGTCTGTGTGGTGCAAGGTGAACTGATAGTGTTTTGGTCATGTTTTTAGTTCAGGACTGAGGGAAACTGAGGAGGCTTGAGAAGACTGATTTTTATGTTATTTTTACAACCTGGTGAGGGTGGCAGGAAGAGCTTCAGCTCCCAAAGTTCCTACCTACTATATTTTTGTTGATAAAGTTTGCCTGGCTGTTTTTGTTGCAATTAAACCCACCTACCTACTATATTTTTGTTGATAAAGTTTGCCTGCATACGACATCGTTTAACTTGCGCATAACGTGCGTGACCATAAGCGTTTCACGAGCACTGGAGTATGTCCAATCACACATCGTAAATATGTGTGTAAACGAGTTTGCTTTCATGTAAATCAGCCTAGCAACAACCGTCGATTTCAAAAATCCAAACAAATTACTATAAAACAATATACATGTAGGCCTATGTAAGCAGAAACTCTATATGTGTACCGCCGCGGCAAAAGGGTCCAGTTGTCGTCTCCTACATGTTGCTCATTGTAGCATATCTGATGTATACAAATACCATACATTAGATATATGCTACAAGGAGCAACATGTACGAGCCGACAACTGGACCCTTTTGCCGCGGTGGTACACAAATGTGATGGCTCACCCCAAAAGGGGGGACTTGGCAGATGATTTCAATTTTGATTTTATCATTTCATCTGAATTCTGATACAGCATTTTCTAAGCTTTAAAATGACATCTTACTTATTGAAATTGATCAAGGCGATCAAATTTTACAACAAGAAATCTGCTGGAAATTCTTATTATTTTCTTTATTTTTCGCTGCATATTTTCATCAATTTCTCAAAACGTGTTCTGTCGCAAAGTCCCCCTTTTCGGGGCGAGTCATCACATATAACGATATCTGATATCAGAAAAGCCATGTTATAAAGAATTATTCTTCCTGTACTATTTAGCTAATTTCCTTTGTTTTCCTTATTTTTAAAACCCCAATATATTTAACAAATTTTGGATATAAAGAAGTAATTTGTCTGTCCCCACAACTTTATTATATTGTTATTAAGAGTTTTCTACTGTATACGTTTGTAGGGATTATACTGAGGTACAGAGCAAAAAAAATTATGAATATGATTGCATATGAGTCGATGTCATGATGTGACAGCTAGTGATGTGTTGTCCCCTAGGAAGATTAGAGGTGCCAGTCTTTGCCTAAAAGAAGAATTCAGCTGCATGTATATATATTAAAAAAACCTATATTTTCTGCTTTCAGTGATGTACCTTAAATACCTAAATTGTATCAACATTATAGAAACAACACCAGAAAGCATTTAAAATTGATTGAAATTGACAATTTTCTTTTTTAGGCAACCCTACTGGCATCTCTGTGTTGTATTACATGTGAATACATTTTGCTCAGTGGTGTAGCCAGGATGAGGCAAGACTCCACCCCAACCCCTGTGATAAAAAAAATCATGCAGGAAATCTGGAAAGCAAGCGAAAGAATTGGAAAGGACAAAAAAGAAAAAAAACTAGATAATAGTGGGAAAAGGTAGAAAAATGTTGTAAAAGATGTCGAGAAATTGCAGAGAATAGCTGAAAACCTTTTTCTTTTCCCTTTCATCATTTTTTAAATTCAATGTGAATTTCTTTGGGTCTATGAAAATAGATTTTTTTCCTGGGAAAAAATGTGCTTGAATCAGGAAGAAATAAATCTTTGCCCTACCTGACCAAAAATCTGGCTACGCCACTGGACCAATTTTATTGTTTTGCCAGTAAAGGGTATCTCATCATTCCTCTGTACAATGTGCAATTTTAGTTAAATTTGCCATTTTATTCAGAATCTGACCTTGGATGTCAAAAATTATGATTTTTAGTTTGATACTCAATAATTTTGCTGTAATTATGCTTTGCTAGTACTAACATGTAGCTTTTTTGTACTGAATTAATTAGCAGGTGTATTATTACATTACATATCAAATAAAAACATGGCCAGCATATAAGTATTAACACCCAGATTGTCTTTTCTTTATGGATGTTGTATTTCCCAGTCAGACCTTGGTCTGTTACTCAGACTGTTAGGGTCGAAATATGTTTTTTCACTAGCTACCAAACATTGGATGCCACAAGTCTTTATTTTCAAATTAATTCCAATGCATAATGAAATGAAAAGTTTTAACAAGTTTCTCACTACTTGAACTTGTTTGAGTGTGGTGGCCTGCAACTGACATCCACTGATCTTCAATGCTAATTCCAGTACATTTTCTAATCAGGCTTGGTGATGAAAATCATTAAATGTTTGACTATATTGTATAAAAAACACTGTGATGCATTGATTTTTCATCACCAAGTCTCCGTTATTATTAGAATTATAGTTAGGTCCCTTACCAACAAATAGGGGCCATCTTGTTACACGCATGACAAATCTTCAATTTTTTGCACAGAGATTCAGTGTGACATGTGTTTTACGGTACAAACTCTCCATAGACATCGACCTAATTTTGGGTGAAAAATCGTCATTTTTCGAATTTTAGTTTTTCATGTTTTTCGTTTAATGTTAATCATATCTTTCAGTTAAGCTCATTTGCATGGCAAAATGTGACTCAGTTTTTGAGATATGAGTCATTCAAGGAGCCAAAATTCAATATAAATAAATGGAAATTTACAAACAAAATTGCGATTTTCTCAAAACATCATTTTCTCACAATAAAGGGGTGAAAACTGTGGAAAAAACGTGGGTTTGGACCATGCATTATTATTTTCTTTCTGACAGCGTTTGATATAATATATGAATACATTTTTCTAAAATCTTCTAATATTGTTTCCATAATTTATGTTGGTTATACATGTAATAGCATAATTATATAGACATGGGTTTCAACACGGCGAAACAGGTCTTGGCAGGGCCGCTGTACAAATTACGGGCCCGGGGAAAAACCTTAGCCACAAGCCCTTTTAGTAATGGACGATATCAGAATTAACCTTGGATAAATCAAACTGGGGAAAAAGGAAATATCGGAAGACTTTTTTGAAGCAAAAATGGGCTGAGAGAAATAATGTGATGATTTGTAATGCGCGTAGCGTGCAAAAAATCTGCTAAGCTCAGCTTAAAATTGTTTTAAAAATCTTTAAATTAGCGCAAAAGTTAATGTTTCGCCGAAACCTCATAATTTCATGATGTTTCACTTATTCACGATCAGTAGCTGCTGACTCTTAAATCCGCCACTGATCACATTCATGATGTTACTTATTTTAAAGGTTTATCTTCCCTTTTCCCTCTTCTTCTGGGCGCCGGTCGCCAGGGGGGGTGGTCAAAGCCCGAGGATTTCCCGCTGACGGAATTTTACCCCTCCCCAATTTTTTACCTAAAATTGTTATAAAATGTTGGACTTGCAAAACTATTATGTCAAAATTTGCTTTTAATTATGAAATTGACATTGCTTGAAACTCGAGCGAAGCGCAAAATTTGTTTAGACATTTTATTTTTTGGAAAATGGGTGTGAAATTTGTGTCACTGAATGAGTGGGGTGATTTCGGGTATGGAGGGGGTGAGGTTTGTGACTGGAGAAAGTGGCAAAAGGGTCAAGTTAGAGATGTTTACAACGTCATTTCAGCGCCCCTCCATCTAAAGTGGCGGCCGCTAAGGCTTTCCCTCTACCCTTTAATAACTTGAAACTTCTGTCCTCCCTTTCCCTTCCCCCTGCCCTTTCTTATTTTTTTTCTCAGTCCCCTTTCTCTTTCCCCTTTTCTTTTCTTTCCCTTTTCTGTTTCTTTTGCTTCCTCTTTTCCTTGTCCCCTTCTTTTCCCTTCTCTTTTTTCTTCCTTTCCCCTTCTTTTTGCTTCTTTCCCTCCCCTTTATTTTCTCCCCTGGTACGCGAAATTGAGAGCCTTTAGGGGGCACTTTGCCTCACTGCCCCCGGTTGATACGCCAGTGAGTTTCAACTTCTGAGATTCTTATAAGGCTTCAGCATTGTAGAATTTTGAAGGACGTTTTCACAGAACACTTTTCAAGAAACTGGTGAAAATAGGCATCAATAAATAGAGAGGATGAGGCTCTCCACACGGGCAATTCAATCTGTACTTCGCACATCCAGATGCATAAATGGACTTCATCGTCAATACGCGCAACGATAGTAAAGTCAGATTGACGCGCGTGTGAACATAATCTGCACTTCAGAAATGTACATTCATCTAGATGCATCTACATTTGATGCTCCCGTGTGGAGAGCCCCATTAATAAGAACTTGATTTCTAGAGGATTTTCAGTTGTAAAATTAGATCACCTTTATCATTTTCAACACAGAAGGTCTCATTGGAATATACTGTAATAGATGAAATTATAAAATCAAAATTGATATCATATGCTGCCTATTTTCATCAGTTTCTTGAAAAGTATTCTGTCTCAAAGTCCTCCTTTTCGTGGTGAGCCATCACAATACTATTTCTCATTTAGTTCTGCAAGCGCATCTCACATATTTAAAGATCAATCAACTTCAGTTTCTCAATATTTATCTTCATAAAATGATAAAAAGGGATCATACTGAGGGTTTTTCTTTAAACAATATCTCCAAGCTTTCCATTCCACCTAAATTTGTTCTACAGAACAAATTTGAAACTTGCCTTAATTTTTCACTTGCTTCTATAATCATTTTTACAGTTTGACAGTTTATGTATGACCTTTCTATACAGATGATACGATACTAGGCCGAACCAGGGCCGTACGAAACGGGATGGGGTGGGGTGGGGGGAGGTGGTGTCGGCAGGGGGGCTTGCCCCCTGGATCGAAAAATCGGGACGCTGGCGGGACGAATATAAACTATCGGTCCCATATTTTACCACTTTTATTGTCCTGAGATTACTGTCTCGTAATTTTTAGTCAAAATAAGCCAATTTTAGCACAAAAATCAAGGTTTTATATCGGTTTTTGGTTGAAAATTGCAAAATTTTCGCCTACATGCCTTCGCACGGCCCTGGGCCGAACCTAGTAATCATGAGGCAGATCACCAATTTCTTAACATTATTTAGATATAAGGGGATTTTTTCCTTTTTTCATTATTTTATACCAACTCATTTTGTGTACTGTACATTGGAGTAGTTAATTGAATATAATTACCTTTCATGAGAGGGAAGCGTGGCTGAGCGGTTAGAGCAAGGGTCACGTAAAACAAAGGTTGTGGGTTCGAGTCCCGGGCCAGGCAGTTTGCGTCTCCTTGTTTCCTTGGGCAAGAAACTTTACTCTAATTGATCCGTGGTTCTGAAGTCCCATTAAGCCGTTGATCCCCTGTGCGAATACCCCTTCATGGGGCGCTACAAACATTGTATACCTAGTGAGTCTTGTAAAGGCAATATATAATTTGCATTTTGAAGCGTTACAAAGTGAAACTGCGATATAAAGTGTTTTAGTTCACAAACGTATATTGTTTTTATTGTTTTATGTCAACTTATTTAAGCTGTAACTTTTTACAGAAGCATTCAATATTTTCAACGTAAAGTTTAAGAGAAAGAAGTTAATTTTGTTTACTTATACTGTAAAAGTAGAAATTTTCGCGAGGTTTTTATTTTCGCGAATTTCGCGATTCAATCCTCAAACGCGAAAATAAAAACTCGCGAAAATATAATGTCATTTATCGACCAATTAAAGTTTCTCTCAAAATACGTAACAAGCAAAGCAGTGAAACTGTGAAGCTGTTGAATTCGGAAGTTTAATCATTCAGCCAGCTAAATCACGACCGATGTAGATGGTAAACATGGTAAATATGAGGCAAATATTTCTCAAACCAATCATGTGATAGTGAAAAAAGTTGAAAGTATAATGATATATTTGGCTTTTTAGTTGAAAGAAATGGTCTTGAGACACGTCAATCACTTTTGTAATCAACTTTCCACACTGTAAAATCTGCCGATAATTGGCGATGAATGTCAAATGAATGTTGTTAATGGCAACCTGGTAAGCTTACTCTTTGATATTATGCAACTAAATTTTGGTAATCGCGAAAATAAAAACTCGCGAAATGTCTGTTAGAGGCAAAATCGCGAAAATATCTTCTCGCGAAAATATAGACTTTTACAGTATGTCGAAAATAGCAAAAAATTTTGACCCAAAAAGAGCTTGATTTTTTTTTAGCCAGTTTGTTTCGAAAATCGCATGGTGAAATATCAACATCTGTGCCAAAAATGGAAGATTTGTCATTTCTGTATAAACGACTTTTTTGTTAAGGGACCTAACTATTATTAGAAAACCTGTTGGAATATAGATTATTAGACCTCAGTCTGGGCCTCGGGGTCAAATTTAAGTAATGTATGGATTGATCTTCATCATAAAGAATGCAAGTAATGGTATGTTCAGAGATTCTGTAGTTTGTACCGAACCCTGTCCTTAAGGTGCGTTTACACTGTGACTAGTTTGTACCGAACCCTGTCCTGAAGGTGCGGTTTACACTGTGACGACTTGGTGGTAACAACAAGCAATGTAGACCTGCGAATTGCAGTTTTGAATTTTACGCCTGTCATCGTTAGTTAACGCTCACACAATCCGATAGCCACACACACTATCGTTACTATCAGTCGTTTTCAGTTGCAAGGTCTCCTTCGTTACCCTACATCACAGTGTAAACGCAACATTAACACTAACACATGAAGGTTGAAGGGCCTGGATATAACTCCTTAAGGTGTGTTAATTCCCATTGCTAATGTAGGGTTAGACCCTACATCCTGACCCAGCATCGAGTCCACATTGATTCGTGTTCCCACTGCACTGATAATCCTAGGTCAAACTCCATATTGACTGAATGCTAGGTTGAGTCCACTTACCCGGATGTTGCAATTGACAAACACGGTCTATCTGTCTCGTTAGCTAGCAATTATGCATCAGAATCAATTTACGATTTATCGGACATATTCTTGTTGTATTATTTATATTTTAAGGTATATTTAAGCTACAGTCTTTTTAATGATGAACATAATAAATAATCACATTGAAAAACATCGTACGTGGACTTTCACTCAAATGTGAAAATGTATTTTACCATTACGTGTGTTCGGAGAATCAGACAGCTGTGCTATGAGGAAACCGCCGCCACATATCATGCATGTCTTCCGCTAGGTGAGCCCGGCCGGCCGGCCCGTGTATGCCTACCCGGGAGAATGCAGTACAAACTGTTTATATTTCTATAGCTTACTGTGACTCATTAGTCATAGGACTATCATAGCATTTTCAAAGAGAATCATAATTCTAAATGCAATTTTGATCAAATTCTCAGTCCCTAAGAACAACAGTTTTGAGTATCAAACACCTTTCATACACGTATGCTTTATATGTTTACTGTATCCGACCATCACATTGTTTACATAATTTATTTAACCCTACATTAAATGTGTGTGTAGTGTTCCCACTGGGCTTGACCCTACATCGAGACTACCTACTTTTGGTAGTCTCGACCCCACATCGAGACCACATTGTTAATGTAGGATCGAGACCACATATAACGTGTTCCCACTGTGTTTAATGTGGATTCAGATCTAGGGTCGTGGACTCGATGTAGGATCAAAGACTTCAGTGGGAACATGCTCTTAAACACCAAGGCCCGTATTCCAGAAAGATGTTAAAAAGCTAAACCACGGCTTTAATTTTTTGTCAACAGCACGACTCATTAGCCGATTGAAAGCTGCGACGGTGCGTATCATTCCTAGACAGTCGATGTTCAGTTAGCTAAACGCCTTTCTGGATGGAATACGGGCCCAAAAGTTGAAACTACGCTCTCTGTCTGAAATCCTAGTCAATAAAATGTCTCGGTGACATGACAACATTTCTGATGGAACTTGGCCATCTATGTTTAGAACTTTAGGGACCCTATCTAGAATTTAAAGCTTTCATACTTACTTCAGTCCAAACTTGTTTCAGTCCAATAAGACTCTTATGCCAATTAATAGAGAAACTGTCGGGATTCCCTCATTTCCCTGTCAGGAAGCACCACTAAGGTCAACTGAACTTTCTAGGCACAAACAGCTAAAGTGAGGATTTCACACCAAAGCATGTTGTTTTGAGGGTGGACGGTTCAAAAATTGAAAATACATCAACTATGCAATCATACAAATATTACAAACTTCACTTGTAGTTATTTCACGTTTATTTTGCTAGAAATAATATTTACTTTTCTACAATATTTTTCACTATGAAAATATTACCACACAGTGGAATTGAACTGTGAACATGTAGAACCAATATATGGTGGCATGTCATTAGGTGGGTATGCTAAAAAGGTGGTGTTGTTACATTTTTTCACGGGTTCTCGAACTTAATTTGATGTAAATTCACTATTCCTTGGCCTATGAACTTGTTTAATGTCT
>JXSR01S007594.1:93424-107793 GCA_000969725.1 Ophiothrix spiculata
ACGTGTTTCAAAATTACAGTTTGCATTGCCGTCTATTGAGTAATTAACCATTAATAAGATCATCTTGCCAAAACAAAAGGGATATTTGGCAAAAAAGTTACTTGAATTGAAAGAGATCAATAATATTAACATCATATCAAAAAGTTGATTTTTTAAACATTTTGACCATGTAACTCATTTTTGACCCACCTCATGAAATGCCACCATATATTGTCATATCAAATACTATACAGTATATGAATTCATGTACTCTTAGCTTTAAAATCCATTTCATGAGCAAACTATGAATATCGGGGAACATATATTTCAAAGCATTTTAATGTTGAATTGGACCTATTAAATTATGCTGTGAAATTAAAAATTCTATCTGCCAGATTTTTTTTCCAAATTTGAAAAAGAAAAATGGCAGATAGAATTTAAGAGATAAATTTGTAGATTATGATGAAAATGCTTTAAAATATTCTCTGTTATTCAAATTGCTAAATTGAATTTAAAGTTAGAGTACATGAAATCATATACTGAATACTACCTGATTTCCGTTACTGTACACTCAATGTCAGTAATTAAGAGTCTGGACTTGTACCGCTTGGCCACGTGTGTTCCTAGACTACCGGACTTTGACCTTCACCTTGGGTCATCTACTGTGAAAGGAAGAAGCAAAAGATCTGTTTGTCCTCATCTATCCAGGAGAACCATCATGCAGCAGTATTTAACAGCATTTGATTTAAGCAAAACTTTTTTGATGAACAGATTTTGCCAAACAGCTTGGTTTTCTCTGCAATTATTTTCCTTACAGGTAGGTATTCCGATCTGGGATAAATTTAACATACTCTTTTTCCATATTTGAATGAAGGGTCATCACCTACATAAAGCAATCGTAAAGTTTCATTCTCATATCTTGAGCCAAATTAATGCTACAGGAAAATATTTGTCTGAGAGTTACCCATAGAAACAAAGGATATTTATTTTTGTTAACAAAATAGTCAATTAATTCAGCACTTTTTTGACCATATCTCCTTAACGAAACATAAAATGAGCATGAAAATTTACAGGGGTTATGAGAAAAATATGCACTTTCATGTGGTATCAAAATCTCCAAACCTTTAAAGAGCATCTATGGATGTAGTAAGGGTATGGGATCTTGTCCAATTTAACCATGGGATGGGGCGGTGGAGCCCAGTTAGATGAACATTATTATTGTGACAAGGATGTATACGCCAATTTTGTCTGGCATGTGACTAATGCTGCTTGCTATACTTGTTTAGTTTGTAGGTTTATCACTGCGTGACATATATTTTATCCAAAAACCTGTCGCTTCTGGATGTCATACTGTAAAAGTCTATATTTTCGCGATTTTGCCTGTAACAGACATTTCGCGAGTTTTAATGTTCGCGATTACCAAAATTGAGTTGCATAATATCAAAGAGTAAGCTTACCAAGTCGCCATTAACAACACTCATTTGACATTCATCGCCAATTATCGGCAGATTTTACAGTGTGGAAAGTTGATTAGAAAAGTGATTGACGTGTCTCAAGACCATTTCTTTCAACTAAACAGCCAAATATATCATTATACTTTCAACTTTTTTCACTATCACATGATTGGTTTGAGAAATATTTGCCTCATATGTACCATCTACTTCGTTTGTGATTTAGCTGGCTGAATGATTAAACTTCCGAATTCAACAGCTTTACATGCACAGATTCACTGCTTTGCTTGTTACGTATTTTGAGAGAAACTTTAATTGGTCGATAAAAGACATTATATTTAGCGAGTTTTTATTTTCGCGTTTGAGGATTGATTCGCGAAATTCGCGAAAATAAAAACTTCGCGAAAATTTCTACTTTTACAGTAGCATGTTGCTGACATAATCGGTATTGACAAAAAGATTTTTCAAGTTTTTTACAAAAGTTGCAAAAGTGTGAAATGAAGCAAGCGACAGGGCTACGAAGTGGCAAAGCTACAAAAGTATGAAAGCAGCATTAGGGACTAAAATTATGTAGAACTCATATCATTGTAATACATTTGACAGCAATTCCACCACATTAACATCAGTGTTATTACTGTGAACTGAATTTGAGATAAGCCATATAGATTCAATCCAAGTCATGCCAATTAACGCCATGTTCCATGTTTTTGGTTAATCAAGTATCATATTTGTAGTCTTATTTTTCATCTGGAGATAAATTACTTGAGAAAACCAGCGGCTGGCAATCAAGAGTTCTGAGATTGATCATAACACATGCATAGGTGTCAATGAACTTTGGGACCGTCACAAGAAGCACTTCCTGTCCGGAGTCACCTGCAAGGAAGACGAAAACATAGTGCAATTAATTCATGTCAGGAATCTAATCTGGAACAAAATTATGCTCATGCATTAGGAAACAACAGATGAACAGTATGTCTAGGGCCTGGTATCCATAGGTTGTTCGCATAAGGTGTGTGCCCTTGTTTTCCATTGTTTGCAATTGTACGGCACTACACATACAATAAACTTAATTCTGCTTAGTGATCATATCAGTGGCCTTGTGTGCGGCAGATGTTTCCTATGACCTGCCAGCACCAAGAATCAACATTTCCATTCTAGGTGCTGGAAGGTCATAGGAAACACCTGACATACACAAGGCCACTTGTCATGACAATGTGACGAGTTTTCTGGCTTGTCATGCTTGCCGCAAAATTTGGCATGAACACAATGTTGTGACAACCAGGTTGTTTTGTAGTTGTATTGTTACACACTTTGCTGTGATGCTGAGTGACAAGAAATTTATATACTCTATAAACCTTGACGTATGCAGCAAGTAGCTGATTAAGGCACATGAGGAATCAAACTAAAATCATGATCGATTCATGTACAAACAATATTAATACGCTGTGATTTGATCTTAATCTAATCAATCCTAATCCATCATTACTAGTCTCTTACACAATTCAAAACCACCAGTTCACAATGTTGTAGAATACAAGGTATATGCTAAAGATCTTGTAACAGGTCTGATTGTTTACTACATAGTTCAAGGTTTATAGAGTATAGTTTGCATTTTTCTATTGATTTTGTTGGCAACATGTAATTTGCCACTACTACAACAAAAAGCAACAAGTTAATACAATAATGTGACACAGTACAGCGGCAAAGCTACAAAACTTAATAAATATGAAAGCAGCATTACAACTCCTATACCGTAGCTGATCGTGTTACCCTGTGACAATTTTACCGCTCACTCCTTATAACCCAGCACAAGACAATGGACATTTAAAATGGCAATTCATGATCCTTTTTTCATCCTCAAGGTCACCTCTATCAAAATAGGTTTTTTGGCTGGGAAAAATCCTTGACTGGTATTTGATGCAATCCCCAAACCATTCTTTCAAATGTGCTTGCATTTTTGAGAAGAGTGAGGAAATATGTTGTCATTTTCTAATTACTGCCGGGGCCTCGACAGAAATTAGCAGTGGCCTATGGGGATTTTAAAGGAACTGAAATGCTTGTAACTTTAAAATGAATGGTGGAAATCAAATGACATTTTCAGTATACATTTATGTTGTGCTCTTCTTTTTAATTAGCCAGAAAAGAGGAGGGGTTTTTGGCACATCAGAATCATGAATTGCACCTTAAATGGTCCATTAGTAGATTTTCACCTTTAATGGTCCATTAGATTTGCACCTACCTTTCCATAATCTGCTTTGAAATTTGGGTTGGTTTCCGGCAAAATATATAGTTGGACAGTCTGATATGACCATTGGGTCCTCATTGTAGTATGGATAGCAAGCTGAAAAATAAGACAAAGCAATGATCAGTAAGCCGACTTGATGTGGGGAGTAGAATGCATATAGAGTTCAGAATCATATCAGTTAGGTATTTCATGTCGAATGGGACCCACTCTACAAATTTAGCTATGAAATTTTGAATTCTATATGACAAAATTTGTGCACGTTTTTGAAATAATTCAGACACAAATTGATTGAATATAAATATAGCTGAATCTGTAGAATAGGTCCAATTTAACATGAAAATGCATTCTCTGATTTTTACAGGTTGCTCCAAAAATTGATTTTAAGTTAAAACACATGTATATAACTAGGGACCAAAAGTCACCTCTTAAATTGTTTAATGCAATTTTTAGTTACACCATCTAAATTGTAGGTCTTGAGAAGTAGTTTAAGCACTGAAAGTGTGACCTCTGAAAAGTTCACAAGGGACCACCTCAGGGGGTCAAATCTGCATAATTGCAATTTGTGAGAATTGAATGCAGAGGTATTTTTTAAAATCCACCAATGTTTGCAAATCAGTGTCGCTTGCTGAACTTGATTCATCCTGACTACAAGTCGATGAGACTACGTTGGTGTGCCACAAATTATGAGAAAAATGTTAATTTAATTCATCTGCAGACATGTAAAACTCATAGGTAGGAACTTTTGACCTGGACTTTAGTACACAGACACATAACCAAAAAACATGGAGAAGGAGAATTATCAATATGTTTAAGTTTAGTAGAGAAATAGGCAGTGCTGAGTTGTGCAGATAGTAAAGACGTAAGTGATGTCTCGGATAGCTCCCGGGGGGGGTAACTGGGTATTTTGACCGGGTAACCACCCGCGTTACCAAAAAAGCGAGACCTGGACAGGTCTCGAGACTTGCAATATAGGGTATCAAAATCGACCTGGTACTCTGAAGGTCTCACATAGGGTATCAAATTTGGCCTTTCAGTTTTTGATAAGGTATTAAACTATGAAGAAATGGTTGAATTAATGATAATGGTGCCTTAAATTGCTTCAAATACCTAGACAAACTCCTTAGGAGTGTTCAAATTGTGTACAGTTACATTTTACCTATGAATTCTTGTAATAATTATTTCGTCACGGTCTCAGATAGGGTATTCATTTGAACAGGCATGGTCCCGGATAGGGTATCCATTCAAACAGATTAGGTAGATTTATGGTCTTAGTAGGGTATCATTTCATCCATTTTTGCTAATTTTTGGTCTCACATAGGGTCACCTTCGGAACCTGCGGAACTCGGGTGGTTACCCGGAAACCAATATCAGTTACCCCCCTGGGGGATAGCTAAACATCAGTGTTCCCGCTAAGGCTGTATGTAGGTGCCATGTGTCTGGCCCTGAGTGAGGAGTTTACTTACACAGTGTATCTGGTGCAGTAGGTGCCATGTGTCTAGCCCTGAGTGAGGATTTTACTTACACAGTGTATCTGGTGCAGTAGGTGCCATGTGTCCGGCCCTTAGTGTGGTTTCTAAGATCTCCATGTTATCTTCAAATGATGTGAGGTGGAAGATATCAGTCACATTTTGTCCTGATGTACCAAGTACCCTGGCAAGTGTGGAGAAAAAATACAATCAGCAAAAAAAAAAATACTAGTAAAGTGACTTAAGGTGCTTTACATTAAGCAGATCGTGTGGTCTAGTGGAATAGCGCAGGACTCCAAATCAGTAGGTTTTGAGTTCGAGCCCACTCTGGCCATTGGGTTATGTCCTTGGGCAAGGCATTTAATCTCCATCAACCCGAACGCATTGGGAGCTGTTAGGGAAAATTACAATCTCAGTGCTCATAAGTTCAACACAAAAGTTGACTAGGCTGCAGTCAAAATTTACTTTACATCAAAGTAGTTGTGATTTCCTAATAACAGTGAAATAATAATGGGCAGTGCTATGAGCGTTTTCTAGCAGACACCGGTGCTTAATAAATCTCCACTGTTATTATTTTGTTTGCATAAATACACCGATGGTTGAACCAGTACTCAGAAAGCTTGGTTGGTTCTGTCCCTCAAGAGCTTTTGCTTTCGAACCGGGACTATGCCTACACTCTAATCATAATTAGTCAAAAATTGACTAAAACATACACATTACTTTCAGCACAGATTCTCAAATGAGAATCTGTGTTTCAGTTGCAACTTAAAGGTGCATTGGACAAAATTCAAAATTTTATCTGTAGGTAATTATTACAGTCACTATGTTCGGTAATAAACTACTAAATATTGTGAAAATTTTAATCAAAACCTCCAGAAATGTCAGAGAGTACAATTTTGTTTTGCCTGAAGACCTTGGTTATGATGCTATAATATTCTCTAAAAAGTGTATTAATGCAGGAAGTCAGGTAATAGGATAAATTTCATTTGTAAAACATTGCTCTTACTTTTTTAAATTGCAGATAAATCTGAAGAAATTTTAATTTTCCATTAAATCTATTTATAAACCCAGGTTTAAGATTTCATTTCGGGAGCGGGCCATATTTTTTGTTGTTGACAACAATTATCAACAATTGAAGAAAATCTACATATTTTGATATACATAGGTTGAATTTGACAATGAAACTTTGCATCCTTCCATTATTATTGCTAACAATCAAAATTATATAAAAATCCTAGAATGTCTGGAAATAACTTTGGGACGCTGCTGAACTAGTACAATCCCCTTTTAAAGGTATATGGTCCGATTTTTCAAATTTTAGTTTTCACTGTCATATGACAGTTCACCACTTAAAGCAATACTATAAAGTGTTAAAAATGAAGCGCCCCCTGTCAACCATGACTTTTGATTTTTTGGGCATATTGGGTTTGTTTTTGGTAGATATGAATACCCTCCAAACGATTTGCCTCAAAGATGCTTACTTTTTCTGTTATGGCCATCTGTTGAATTAAATTCGGGATCCTGAAATTAATTCCACATGTATTAGTATAGGAAAGCATGCATGTGCTTTAGTATAGGTTTTTTAGTGGCAAAACATTTTTTTCACAAAATTCACTTGAAAACGCTTTTAGATAGTCACATTCCACCATTTTATGCTGTTTTTATTATAAACAATTTTTGATCAAAATCTTATAGTATTGCTTTAAGATGCTTCAATTATGTATTAACAGACAAACAATCAATTAAATTCAAGCAGTAACTAGTCCATCTGGATGGACCTCGCAAGCGAACACGAAGCGTGGTCTAGATGGACCTCGCAAGCGAACACGAAACGTGGTCTAGATTGACCTCACAAGCGAACGCGAAGCATCAACGGCGCTCGCTTGTGAGGTCCATCTAGATGGACTAGCATAAACTGCAGCCATCTTTCACATTATGGGTTAGCATCCACTATCATACTTTTTAGTTGAGAAAGTAAAGTTTGAAAAATTATATCTCTGGAACTAGTTTACCAATAATTATGGGACTTGGATCAACAATGTATCATTTTAATGCACAATTAAGTTGTTTTGAAATATCAAAATTGAAAATTGCCATCATGTGACTTATTTCTTGATCGTGCCATATATTTATGATTTGTACCTTATTCCATTAATACTGGCCTCATATGGATTGGTAACAGATTGCATTGTGGGATAGATATTGGCCTGTGGAAACATACATCGATGCAAAGGTTGTTGTGGCAGACAGCAGTGTCCTGGATCAAATTCACCAGGCATTACATCAACAGCTACAGAACTCTGTGGAAACAGAAGAATATGATAAGATTGCATTGTTGGATAAATATTGGCCTGTGGAAACATACATCGATGCAAAGGTTGTTGTGGCAGACAGCAGTGTCCTGGATCAAATTCATCAGGCATTACATCAATAGCTACAGAACTCTGTGGAAACAGAAGAATATGATAAGATTGCATTGTTGGATAAATATTGTCCTGTGGAAACATACACAGATGCAATGGTTGTTGCAGCAAAACAGAACTCTGTGGAAACAGAAGAATATGACAAAATTACATTGTGGGATAGATATTGGCCTGTGGAAACATGCATTGATGCAAAGGTTGTTGTAGCAGACACCAGTGCAATTCATCTAGCATTACTTCAACAGCTACGCTACTGTAACAGGAGCTCGTTGGAAACAGAAGAATACGATAAGATTGCATTATGGGATCAATAGCTCGATGGAAACAGAAGAATACGATAAGATTGTATTGTGGGATAGATATTGGCCTGTGGAAACATGCATTGATGCAGTGGTTGTTGTAGCAGACAGCAGTGTAATTCATCCAGCATTACATCAACAACTACAGACCTCTATGGAAACAGAAGAATATGATAAGATTGCATTGTGGCCTGTGAAAACATAAATCGATACAATGGTTGTTGTAGGAGACAGCAGTGTTTAGGATCAAATATTCATCTAGCTTTACATTATTACCTATGGAACTCTGTGGAAACAGAATAATACGACTTAAGCCATCTTGTCTGCTGGCTTGTTAATAAGTGGCTGGCATTAATGCTTCTTTACATTGCATGTGAAACACACTGCTTTTAGCACAACATCTAGCATTATCCTAAAAACCTGTGAATAACTCTACTACGGTGTTTTCTTGGAAACAGACACTTGTGAAGAAGCTATTAGACAGGACACAATGTTTGACTTGACTGAAATAAAGTTACAGTTTTCCAACCAAGAGAAACACAGCAAGTATTTTGTTCAAGTGGACGATTTTTGTACCACAGCATTATCATAGTAATGATAGGATGAAGAAGATAAAAAAAAGCATTAATAGGTTGGAACAATTAAAAACAACAGAAATGTTGAAACCAACAGATCACCAAAAATACATAGAAACGACTGTGCTATTAGAATTAACAGACTACCACAGAACTTACCGCCAGTTGTACCAGTATGTCATCCAAACTCCTGACAGCGTCTACTGTAGTTGCCTTCGTTTTTCTTGTCAGATACTTGGCCTGTATACAAATAAGAAATTAAGGTTTAATGATGTTGCAGGTATGATATATATTTGTAACTATCAGACACTACAGGCAAGGAGGGTGATAAAAAGACTGATGTGTTTCAATAAAGTTTATATCACTAATTTATAAATTCAAGGCATTTCATTGGTTTATTGCCATTTGATAGTTTTTACCATCACCCACTCTGTGTGATGGTAAAAACTTGCCATTGTTTATCAAAGGTCAACTCAACCACTTTTGGATGATACTGAAGTTATCAATATTTTGAGGTTAAAGAATTTATAAATGAGTGATATAAAACAAATATTACCTGCCTTCAAGTTCTTTAACATGTGACACCGATTCGTAGAGAATGGTCAATTTTAAAAAAATTACCTCCGAAATCAATTGTAATGAATTGATCAATTACATGCAGAGAATCTTTATCAGTATCAAATGAGTACAGGCCAGGGGTTACTGTATATGGTATTCAATGGGTCAATAATGCTATCGTGTGCCGTTACGTTGAATTGAATAGCCTGCGCTGTGGAACGAATCCTAGTGTTATTGATCCAGCTACTCACAGTGTGTATTCATGGTGTTTATGGTTGAACCTTCAGTGTCGTTCAGGATTAAGAATTGATTTCAGAGGCAATTTAGATTTAAAACATCTGTTCATCGCAAATCGGTGTCCTTTGTTGAAGAATTTGATACATTCCGACTACAAATCGATAAGACTTTGTTGGTATGCCAAAATTATCAGGAAAACATTAATTTATTTCATCTGCAGGGACGTAGAAATCATGGGTAGTCACTTATAACATGGATTTACTTACTGTATTCAGAATATCCCTCTTCTGTGTTTTTGAACTTAGACTATTTCCAGCCATGATAACCCGCACCACCTTGGAGAACTTTTCCTGCTCTTCAGGTGTGCCTAACTGTCCTGTGATCAAGTCTACTAATAACTGCATATTCATGAGGTGGTGTCCTTCCTCACCAATCCCAAGACCTGAGACAAGGACGATGTACCTGTTGGAGAAGAAATGCAAAACTTGTGAAGATTTTACAAGAAAAATGAGTTTGGTTGACTAAAAATGAAGGGTAGTGGCTGTATACCAGACGCTGCTTCACACAACAAAAACTTTCCAATTATTTCCCACAATTCATCAGAACTGAATAATTGATAATATCCCATCATGCATTGCTTCGTATGGAATTATTTGTACAGGAAGTTATGTTTGTAATCAGTGATGAAATAATTATAAATCAAAGCAAATTGTTGTAATTTTGCATTTTGGGCATGTTTTATCACAAACTATTCACTTGATAAAATCTCTATAAATAATCCCATAGAAAGCAATGCATGATGGGATACACACTATATCTCCTCTTGACATTACCTATCATCTTGCAAAGACATCCCTGGTTGTTGTGTTGGTAGATTAGTCAAACAGTAGTCGTCCACTTCAAATTTGCCATCATCTCGTTCTTGTCCATACGCAGCTATAACAACGCCTGTTGTCAAGATAAAAAAATTCAAACATTTTAAACAAAAATTGTGACTTATTTGTGGAATGCAACTGAAGGCAGGATCACACTTCACTGTTAGCACTTCGTATTTCCACAAGCTTAAAAACATTTAAAAACTTTCATTTTTTATATCAACGCTAACCTGTAAAGTGCAATTTTGAATTTCCAACCAGTCACCAAGTGTTATCGTTACTTGACGTTTCACTGGCCTCCTCAGACTGTTGAAGTTAACATCCACGTTTGTTGATATATCTTAATCAATAAAAATACAATATATGGTTTTGTTCAGATTTCATTAGAGATGGGCACCTTCATTTCTTTGATCTCTCCATGCCATGCGAGGCCGTTTACAGTCGTTTTGATGTTGTCATAATTTCATACATAACCGTTTTCAAATTAATGTCAACCACCATTGACAAAAATACAATGATAAGGAAGGAAATTATAACAAGAAACAAAATTGTCAGGTCATTGATGCAATGTTGGCATAAAGGGTGATGGATGTTGATGTTGACCGAAATGTTTTCGCTGAAGGTTGAACTTGTCAGCGAATCATTAGTGATGCTTGCTAGTTTCTTTTGATGTCACCTTCCCTCCATAATTTTGTTATTTTATGCAAAAAGAAGCACCTTACTCACACATTTTCAAAAATGTTTTGCACAATTTTTCCAACCTCTTGCAATAATTGCACACCATAATGCCTTAGCGGAAACCCTGCTGTCCGTAATTAGATCAACTAATCAGTTAATCTGAGTCAGATATGTCCTTCTGTCCTGGAGGACTTACCTGTGATAGATTTGTCTACATCAATATTCCCAACAAGAACAATCCTCTGTAACTCGTCTTCTAGTACCAGTTCATTGAGTCAGATACGTCCTTCTGTCCTGGAGGACTTACCAGTGATGGATTTGCCTACATCAATATTCCCTACAAGGACAATCCTCTGTAACTCATCTTCTAGGATCAGCTCATCAAATCAGATGCGTCCTTCTGTCCTGGAGGACTTACCAGTGATAGATTTGTCTACATCAATATTCCCATCAAGGACAATCCTCTGTAACTCATCTTCAAGGATCAGTTCATCGGAGTCAGATACGTCCTTCTGTCCTGGAGGACTTACCAGTGATATATTTGCCTACATCAATATTACCTACCTCTGTAACTCATCTTCAAGGATCAGTTCGTCGGAGTCGGATACGTCCTTCTGTCCTGGAGGACTTACCAGTGATAGATTTGTCTACATCAATATTCCCAACAAGAACAATCCTCTGTAACTCATCTTCAAGGATCAGTTCGTCGGAGTCAGATACGTCCTTCTGTCCTGGAGGACTTACCAGTGATAGATTTGTCTACATCAATATTCCCAACAAGGACAATCCTCTGTACCTCATCTTCTAGGACCAGTTCATCGAGTCAGATAAGTTCTTCTGTCCTGGAGGACTTACCAGTGATAGATTTGTCTACATCAATATTCCCAACAAGGACAATCCTCTGTTCCTCATCTTCTAGGACCAGCTCATCGAGTCAGATAAGTTCTTCTGTCCTAGAGGACTTACCAGTGATAGATTTGTCTACATCAATATTCCCAACAAGGACAATCCTCTGTACCTCATCTTCTAGGACCAGCTCATCGCGTCAGATTACCAGTGATAGATTTGTCTACATCAATATTCCCAACAAGAACAATCCTCTGTAACTCATCTTCAAGGATCAGTTCGTCGGAGTCGGATACGTCCTTCTGTCCTGGAGGACTTACCAGTGATAGATTTGTCTACATCAATATTCCCAACCAGGACAATCCTCTGTAACTCATCTTCTAGGAACAGTTCATCAGAGTCAGATGCATCCTTCTGTCCTGGAGGACTTACCAGTGATAGATTTGTCTACATCAATATTCCCAACAAGGACAATCCTCTACCTCATCTTCTAGGACCAGCTCATCGCGTCAGATAAGTTCTTCTGTCCTGGAGGACTTACCAGTGATAGATTTGTCTACATCAATATTCCCAACCAGGACAATCCTCTGTAACTCGTCTTCAAGGATCAGTTCATCGGAGTCAGAGATATACTTCCGTCTAGGAGGCTGTGGCACAAGATTCAGCTGGAGTAATATGTGAACAAAAATATATATGATATAGTCTAATGATATAAAGAAAAAATCTAGTGAACAATGTAATTTTTCAAAAGCAGTCAAGGCAATTTCGAAAACATTATACAAATATGTTGTTCATTGCAGTCATTCTTGAACGCGGAGCATAGACGCAAACTCTCAGCACCTTGAAAATGCCGTGCATGTGTAATTACTGTGTGAATGGTACTGTCTATGCATTCACAAATTAAATCCACAAATAATACATGTGGTCATGTTTTTAAAGTGGCAGTTCATGATCCACTTTTCACCCTCAAGGTCACCTCTATCAAAATCGAGTTTTTTAGCTTATAAGAATCCTCAACTGGTACATATGTTACGATCCCCGAACCATTATTTCATATGTGCTTGCATTTTTGAGAAAAGGGAGAAAATGTGTCATTTTCTAATTAATGTCTGGGACCCGACAATAATTACAACACGGTAGCCTATGGGGATTTTCAAAATGCTCGTAACTTGGAAACACATGGTCAGAATCAAGTGAAATTTTCAGAATATATTAATAATGTTCTCTTCTTTTTATTTAGCTAGAAAAGAGGCGGCAAGATTTTTGTCACATCAAAATCATGAATTGATCCTTTAAGGTGGGGGTACATTTGCGTCACAACTCACCCACCTCATCCATACCAAACTCCATCCAGGTAATAGTTGATTAGAGTTGGTTAGTACCTTTATTTTGGTATTATTCTTGATTGCATGTTTCAAAGACCAATATATTATCTTCAAAATAATACCAAAATCATGATATTTTATTGGATGATTGAAAAGTTATGACAAAATTTGATGCACACTATACATGCCTCAACCATAACAACCACATCCATACTCGCTGTCACCAATGGCTAAATTATCTAATTAAATTTAATTGATGTATAAATCATACTTTATGCGGCAAATCCATATGGGTGCCCACATTAAAAAGCATGACCATGCATCAGATAATATAAAATGTGAAATAATGAAAAGGGTACAATGTACTTCATCAGTTACTCTTTTTGCACTTGATTATACAATGTTCAGAATGACATTGCAATATAATAAGGCTAGCCAATATGTCTCTGAATAACGAATCCCTTGGGGCCTTATAAACCATATAGCTGTATGAAAGTCATTCCTAAAACTAATTTTAACACAAATGAGTAAACAAGTAAACTACATTGTATTTATTGAATAGGTTTAAACATGCGGTGAAATATATATTGACATGAATTTTAAACTGGGCAACCACACAACATAATTGACATTCAGCGAAAAAATCACTGACCATCCAGGATTCGAACCTGGGACCTTGGCATTACCTTGGCATTGTAATGCCAAGGTCCCAGGTTCGAATCCTGGATGGTCAGTGATTTTTTCGCTGAATGTCAATTATGTTGTGTGGTTGCCCAGTTTAAAATTCATGTCAATACATTGTATTTGTGTCTAAGTTATTTTGATAATTTCTAAATTTCCATTCATTGAAATAAATAATACAAGAAATTCCAACCAGACCTAGTTCTCTAACAATAATTTCTGAGTTTTACTCTAGCAATAGATATGGGCTGCCAGCATATACAAACTGGTATATAGATAGATACCAGGCTCATTAATACTGCTAAAGTGTAATGGCTCATTCAACTATGGGGTTAAAATTGAGGTTTTCAGGTACACTTGAGCCCCATCATCAATGCAGATCTGATTTGGATGTGTCTGGCATACCTCACAAATACTAAGTACATGTAACACAAACAAAAGACAAAACTAACCCCAAGATGAGTGGACAGTTTTAATATTTGCACATTAATATTTTTCAATGAATGGAAATTTAGAAATTATCAAAATAACTTAGACACAAATACAATGTATTGACATGAATTTTAAACTGAGTTTCTTGTTATGGCTTCGAAATATCAAATATCTAAGCCCGTTACCAATAGCATACAAATTGATTCATCTAACATTATGGCTTCGCAAAATGCACGTAACATTGGAATCACCTTTGATAATGTTCTTTCTATGGACAACCATATTAAAAATGTATGCAA
>JXSR01S007595.1:46766-60331 GCA_000969725.1 Ophiothrix spiculata
AAATAGGGGAAAGGGTATATTTTGGCTTCAGAATCAAATACGCTTTGATGTGTTGTTTGTTAAAAACCCTGGCGACGCTATGTCTGCAGCATTATACTTGACTGCCCCCCCCCCCCCCCTCCCCCGGTTTGAAATACATGCAGAGAAAATACAAAAAAAATGTTTCAGCTATTTAACACACACACACACAAGAATCCTGGAGTCGAAGAGAATTAGTGGGGATGATCCTGAGGGAAATCTCTGTCGATCAGGAGTAGACTCAATGTCGCTGCTTAAGGCCTAAATCCCGACTTGACCTTATTAGTGACATCATGGCAGATTAAGACGAGGGCTTAGGCAACTTAGGCTATATAGCCCAATGATGACATACATATCAAGGTGCGATATAAGACGTGCTATTTATTCTATGACATAATCAATGATCATCACAGTACAGATTACAGTACATAGTTCATGTGGGAACAACTCTGTGTGAATTTGTTGGAATATGAATTAGGAATTTGACATGAGGGATTATTATGGTATTTAGATTTAAAGCCCAAAGTGTGAAAATCAAAACAACGAGCGCTAACTTCGTTAAAGAGTACATGCCAGCAAAACGTTGCTAAAGCTTAACACTCATTTTTTCCCCCTTGAAGTAAATAAAATATTCAAAGGGAGCAGTTTCAAGTTTTGGGAGCCAAAATAAAGAGTGAGTGGGGAACAAGTTTTGGATAAGGTGAAATTGTACATTGATTGCCTGTGCTCACGCTGTGAGTATGGTATTGGTAGAATTAATTCCCAGAAACCTAACCCGCCTAAGTCCAACAAAATCCAACAAGCCAGGTGGCATAAGACACGATTAATAGCATCCACTAGATTTAGGGACGAGGGAGTTCTAAACCGCAAATTTAGGATACGTTTTACATGTATTTCTATTGGGTCAAGCTGGGTCACGGATTGAAGAAAATATTATAAAAATCATATTTTTTACCTTTCCTCAAAAATTTACAAAAGTGTTTTTACAGTAATTAACATAATTATTTTATTCCAAATCCGCTGGGGTTCATGCGTGAACCCCACTTTTTTTTATAGATGTTATCTTATTTTTTTACCGATTGTGAAAATAATTTTAGTGACCATCCCGGAAGTTGTATTTTTCCACGAATCATAATGGCTTTATGCAAGAGGCGGTATAGGACATGGCGCAACCGGGGGATCAGTTATACCGTACGGCAACCCAGTAACAGTTGCCATGGCCACCCTCCTCTGCAACAAGCAAAAATCAAGAAATTCGCCGAAGTCCAAATACATCATAGATGGGGGGATACAGATGGGCACGAAAGTGCTGCCAAACTGGACATTTTTGTATGGTGTACGCACCATCAATTTTGATGCGTCCAATTCACGACTTACAAGGCCCGTAGGGGCCGAGTGCATTGGACAGAAATCAAAATTTACCGCAAGTGCATTGATTTTGTCTCATTTTATGAGCAAAATGGAATGCAAATTTATTAATCTAATTAATACATGACAGAAAAATAATACTGTATATTTTGTGAAAAGAAATAGGGCCTTTATGACCATCAAAGTCAAAAACTTTTCTTAACTAAATAAATCATCACCCGACAAAAACAAAGAAACATGCACTAAACGCCCGCCACGCAAACTGGAACGCAACATGAGCAGTGTATTGTGAATTTCCACTGCACTCCGGGTACTTAATATTCATGCATTCTGATTGGCTAGGTGACACGCGGAGTGTATGAATTTATCAGTATGGGCGTTTGGCCAGGTTGCATTGCAGGTAAAGTCAGGTAAACAGGGTGTGATTGGCCTTTTGGAAAAATCCCGGCTGCTGTGAAAAATCCTGAAAAACCATAATAAAATTGGTCTAGATTGGACCCAGATCGGGCTAAAAACAAATAAAATAGCGGAAATTTTGAACCAAAAAAAATCCTGAAATCTACACAAAAAATCCTGAAATCTGGAAAAATCCAGAAGAATCACATCCCTGGACCGTAAAGTTTGCTTCCAAATCCAAAAAAAAAAAGAAAGAATGAAAAATATTGAAATGAACAACAAATAAGTAGACTTAAACTTCCCTATTTAAGCAATGCTTTAAATCCTAAGTCAGTCACGTCTCCATCCAGCTCAAGATGCCCTAGCTCCTTCCACTCATCAGTCAATCAAGCATCTTATCAAGCGATCACATCAAGCCATCCAAATAATGCAAAGACTTGAATTATCAGTTAGTCTTCTTCCTCGGATAGTCCGTATAAATGCCACCCAGCTCCAATGCAACTTGCATGCAATTACCGGCTTATCTGATCACAGCTCTATAGATGTGTTTAGTGTTCCACTTTACTTTTGTACTAACTGTATTTATCAAGATTCTACGATGAGAATGACAACTTTTTGCTTTTTAACAAACAAACAGCTAGACATAGCATTTAGTGATCACTCAGGAAAATTTGAAAGGGAAGACAAAAGCATTTTTCATGATTTTTCTGGTGCATGCATATGGATACCTTTCACCATAAACCATGCTTTCCTATACTAATACATGTGGAATTAAATTCGGAATCATGAATTTAATTCAACAAATGGCCATAAGAATTAACAGAAAAAGTAAGCATCTTTAAGCTAAATCGATTGGAGGATATTCATATCTACCTGAAACAAACCCAATTAGCCAACAAAAAATTGTAAATTACAGGTGACAGTTGACGCTTCATTTTGAACACATTATAGTATTGCTGTAAGGTGGTGCTCCTAAATTTTGAAACAGCATCTACCTACCGATACTTGGCTGAGTTTACCATCTACTTCTCAGCAGAGGCTCGTTTACCTACTCTTTCTAAATTTGACGGGAAACATTTCAGATTTAACCAATGTCGTCAAAAATTATCCAATGCAACTTAAAGGTGCAATTCATGATTTTGATGTGACAAAAACCTCACCTCTTTTCTTACGGAATAAAAAGAAAAGTTCACTGTAAATATATACTGAAAATTTCACTTGATTCCGACCATCCGTTTCCAAGTTACAAGCTTTTCAGCATTTTTAAAATCCCCATAGGCTTCTGTGTTGTAATTACTGTCGGGCCCCGACAATAATTAGAAAATGACACGTTTTCTCACTTTTCTCAACAATGCAAGCACATATGAAAGAATAGTTTGGGGATCGGAACATATACCAGTTGACGATTCTTATAAGCTAAAATACTCAATTTTGATAAGGGTGACCTTGAGGGTGAAAAGTGGATCATGAATTGCCCCTTTAAAGAAGCTTTGTCCAATTGGGTCAGTATTTTTTCAAACTTTCTGAGATTTTGGTACCAAAATATTCCTCATATTTTTCTCATTACCCACTTGAATTTTTGTGGCTGAAGCATGTCGCATTTCAGAGATATTAGTGAAAATGTGTTTTATAATTGTAACAATAAAATTATTTACACAGTAAAGTTTAGGCAAGCGGAAAATACAAAATTGCTCATAAAATCAAAATGGTTGTTCCGATTTAACTAAAATTTGAAACTGTAACATTTTAAATGGTGATCTTTCATATGACAGTCAAAACTAAAATTTAAAAATCGGACCATGTACCTTTAAGAGATGACTGATAAATAATTAAGCACAATTTTCTGCAAGCAAGTAGGATTATCTTTAGTTTCATCAAATATCATCCCATCATCCTCTGTAGTAAAGTAGAAGAAAGCTGCTCAGGGCCAAATCAAAAAAATATTGTGTTTGTTTCATCAATGCATGACTCTTTTCAGATTGTCCCCCATCCTCCCCCTATAACTGTTTCCATGAATTCATATGAGTCTTATTCAATATTTTAAAGTATCAACAACTGTATAAGAGTATAATGAAGAGAAGGCGTCTGGTGCAGAGTCTCGGCCGATCCATAGTCAGCCTCCAAACAAAATTTTTCCTACCAAACATTTGGTTGTGACGTCACCAAATATTTACCATCGAATTTAAACTATGAACGGGTAACAAACATTTGGTCCAATGTATATGGTAATTCAATAACATGTGCAATCTAGCACTAAGTTTTATTTGGTTCAACTAGGTGTTGAAGTTATTTTGTTTGGAGTCACTCATTATTTTGACGTCACGACCAAATGTTTGGTAGGAAAAATTTTGTTTGGGGGTCGACTATGGTTTGGACCTCTCTGGATTTTCTTTCTAACCTCAAGACCCAAGCGCAGATATGGAAAAGAAGGTGGAAATAACATACCATATTCACTCGTCCAATTCAACTATTTGCCCTCTGACAAACTCTTTAAATTAATATATATCCTCACTCCAAAAGTTTGATAAACCATCATAATCTAAAACTGAACTATTGTCAAAGTAGTTTTAACCATATCAGGCGCTCTGGTACGAGGTAAATTAGAGGTGAAGGCGATGTACATTCAAAAAATCAGCAGTTGAATTGGATTTGGTAAGTGGGCTAAATCAGGAATTAGGTAAATCACTTTTAAAAACTGTTGAAAATAAAAATCATCCAAATAGCACCATCTATGTCTCAAATTACAGTACATTTGTTTTCTGTACTTTAGTGTCCATTGGGCAGCATGCCTTCAATTCATTATCCACACGGTGGTGTGTGTTGGGCATATGTTTGGTTTCAAAACTCGTACGTTCATGGTAGTAGGATCTAAACGTCGATTTGTGACAAGGTCATTAGATAGTTACCAAAAAAATAAAAAATAAAAATAAACACAATATAATTCTACAAAGCCTTCAGAAATCTTGATAATACTTGTCAGGGAGTTTATTATCAGATGCAAGCCATGGATACATCCTTTTAAGTCTTATCTTAGTCTTATTGATTTATTATTTATACAATTTAGCTTCCAGTTTAAATGGACTTGACGTCATCATATTCACCAATTGGAAAAAAAGTTTTGAGGAATATACATGGATTTGTATCATCAGAAATATTTATCTGGTTTGAGGGTCCAGAATTTAATCTATCAGGATCAAAAATTGACACAGTTCGAACACTTTCATCCATCACAGGCAACAGACTTCGGAGTGATCACTTCAATTTTGGGAACAAAATCGTCCTTAAGGGTACGAGGAATCCACATGCTCAGGAAAATGTGAATCCTAACTATTTTTCAATCATGAAAAGATAAATAGTTTACTGCCTTTGCGGGGACTCGAACCATGGATTATAGCGGGGGTTAGTCATGCATTACGAAGCGAGAGATCTATCGCTGAGCTATCAAGGCAGCGATGAGATGGTGAACTAAAATCTAAAACATAAAAATTCGAATGCCGTATTTTTCTTTTGTTTACATAAAAATTGCAATTTTTGCCTCATTGGAATGCTCAATTTGTAAGTAAATTATGCGAATGCGTATATCAGACAAAATGTAGATAATGTAGATACTAAAATCAGGCTATTCACAACTCAAACAGGGCGAACTCAGAGTCATAATTCACGCCCGTTTTTTCGGGGAAAACAACGCGGGTTTGTTACATTATCATTCAAAATCAACACAACACATTTATAAAATATTATTTGTAATTCAATAAAAAGTACCAAGCCTACAATCTGTCAAAATTTGAAAACAGGGGAATCGTTCGAACATTATAAAATTTTAAGGTTTCGGCGAAAAAGGTGTACATTTTTCAAAGTAGTTTATTGACGTAATTTTGACCTTGATAATGGACGTGAAATCACTACTAAAGTCTCATGTATAAACAAGAGACTCTATTACATATGTATGCCAAAAATTGTATTATTCTGATATGTGTAAGTAGGTACAAAGTTGCAGTAAAGAAGCCGTCGGCAAAAATGGCACCCATTTAGGGACTGTAGCCTTAAATAAGCAGAAGAGGTGGGTCGGTACTGTGGCCTCAAGTCTAAGGACGTGTTCACACAGAAGAATTTGGTCATGACTATATTCTCGCACGTGAGCCACTCAACAAAATCCCAGTTTGAACGCAATTATAGAAAGTGTCTCGCTCGTGACCAAAAGTGACGCGACAATAGTTTTAACGCGCAAGTCGTGTCCCAGTGTGAACGCAACTGCTAAGTTGTCTCGCTCTAATGACTAATGTGTGAACACATCCTTCGTGTTCCTTTATGTCGTGTTCCTTTATGTACCATGACAAGGGGCAACAAGAGAAGATATCGTGTACGTGCTTCCCATCATGCTTTGTTCTCTATGCGATTGTTGGGGGAGGAGGGAGCTCAAGTGTAGGTTAGCTCATGATCTGGGGCCTATTTCACTAACGTCTAAATCCATAGCAAATGTCGAACTTCATCGCATTAGCGAGAGTTATCATCATCGCAAATTTGCAATGGATTTCCCAAAACCGATTTACCTAAGATTTTGCGATAAAAAAAATCATCGCAAAGCATTTGCGATGATTTTGTTTGCGATGAATATCTTGCGAGTGCTTATGAGCATCCGCAAAGAAAACATCGCAAATGGAAGTCATTGCAAATTCTTGATATCACATGATTTTATTTTGCGCCAAATTTGGACGAGATTATCGCAAAATTTGTGATAGGCTCGTCCATAAAGATTGAAAGTGAAACTTGATATTAGTGAAATGGAAAAGTCACCGCAAACGATATTTGCGATGGATTCTAGTTTACGAGGGTTTCTGCAATCATCGCAAAAACATAATGTTAGTGAAATGGGCCCCTGGTCTCAAACTCTGGCTAATCTCTTTAAATCTTATATGACCACATTCACTATACTACTCACACATATAATGTTACTACTCCCACCTGCCAAAAGAGTTGCTTTGGTAAAAATGTATTGTAATAAACATTGTGCCACATTTATCTATTGAAGGCAACAATAAAAGATTTATGTCAATGTTTAGCAACAAAACTCTCATTTCATGTGTATATTTTCACACAAAATTTAATTCAATTTTTGTCGTACTGAATTTGATTGTATACTTCTGTATTCAAAAAAAAAAAACAGATGAAGGGCTACATTTGTATATTAAAACATGGCTATATTATACTTGGAACCTACGCGCAACCATATCAATATAGCGGGAGCGGCAGAATTGATGAAATTTCCATCAAATTGTGAACAATTGAGCATTCAAAAAAATCAATTTGTAAAGCGCTGTGTAAATTAAAATGTACAACAATGAATTCTTTGCTACAACAACATATCAAGTGACAGACAATGTTTGTATTGGAAGGCTGGTTGGGGTGGGTGACAAAAAGAAGTCAATTTATTCTATATGGAGAGTGATGAAATGTAAGCTAATACAGCAAAATCGGGCTTGTTTGAACAGAATTGGCAATTTATATGAAATATATTTGGGCTCAGTGGCGTATCCAGACATTCTCATACAAAGGGGCAGGATGAGACCTTTTTGGAAGGGGGAGGAAGACAGAAAGCAGGGGCGGATCCAGGAATTTTCAAAAAAGGGGGCGAAATTTTGACAGCGGCCACTCAAAGTCAGTCAGGGGGGGGGGGGGCACTCAAGTATAATGTTTCAGGCATAGCTTGACCACAGCAAACTCCCCCAGGATGGGTACCTTGGGGATTGAACAGAGTAGATTTCAAAACTACATTTTAGATATATACGTAGTTGAAAATAAACCATCATTAAGACCCATACCCAAACTCAATCAGGAGCAATTCCCCCAGGATCTTTAAATCCTGGCTGATGTAACTATTTTTCTCTTTTGCCAACCCAGTAACCAGCCATGCAAAAACTAGGCCACACTTATAGCTCTTTGGTGTAAGTGCCTGAGTGCTCTGAATAGATAAAATACAAGATATCTTCAAAGATGAATTAAATAGATCTGTAGTTCCAATGGATGCCCTACATTTCGACACACCGTGTGCCTTTTTCGCTTTGTGTTAAGCCGACGCCACTGCATAGATACAGAATGCCAGATTGACGATAAATTGAGCTTTGCGGGGAGGTAAATTGGAGGATTGTTTGTGTGAACCAATAGGCTGAAAGATGTGAACTGATTTAATGTAGTTCATGTCTTAATGGGTATGCTATTGTTATTATTCATTTATTTTGCACTTCAGTTATTTTTCCCTTTTATTACATTATCCAGAAACAGGGAAGTGAACACTATTTGCAAGACCTACTTCTAGGATTAAGAAAAGAAGATTCTTTCTGTGTAATCAATTTAATGGATAGTATGAAGTGTTTTAAGGAATTTCATTAACACCTTTATTTTTTCATTTAAGATTTTAGAGCACATCATCTGAAGATCAAAATGGTATTTGAAATAAATACAAGGCGAAGGAGCCAGGAACATAGGCAACAGCTTTCTAGAAATATGCAAAAAGGATTCAGTTCCCGGCATTATTTGGCCAACGTTTAGCGTCAGCTCATGATTTTGGCGTAAAACACCTCTTCAAACTTTGTCACAATTGCTCGTATTGGCGCAAACTCAAAACCTTAGCGGGAACCCTGCCTGGGAGCGTATAGGGAATACCACATACCGGATACTTGGATGTGCAAGTCAAAGAGTAAATTGCAATTCACTATAATAAGGCCAAGAAAAAAATTGTTGTGTTGCCCTCAAGTGGAATTTCTGACAAAATGAGTCGGTCGGTCGGAAAATAATTTTTCTTTTAAAGCACCTAAATTATGAAATTTGGGTGCATTTTCAACTATTTTCTAAAAAAACACCCAATCTGAGCAAAATTGGGTGCTTTCCCGACCCTATTTTTTTTTTAATTTTTTGAATAGGGTCGGTCGCTGAGGGCAACACAACAATTTTTTTTGCCTAATGCTATTTGAGGAAGGCTGAGGACACTCAGGTCATGGGTTCCAAATCAAAGGGACACATTTTTCCCCTTCTTTTAAAATGAAATTTAATAAGAAGTGTTATGGTTAATTTGTATACTTCTTAGCTGCAAACTGAACTTAAGATGACAAGAGCTGATCCAGTCTTCATTTTGAAGCCGTCAGATTATGATTCATCACATCAAGAAGGCAACATTTTTCTTGGTCCATTTCATGCATCAGCGTGGATTATTGATAATTGCGCAGGCATATCTCAGCCGCCTTGGTAAGCTTGTCAGTGGATTGGGGAATCCCAGCATATAACATGATTAGCGACAGAACGGATTGACGTGGAACTTACTTAGGCAAGCGTCGAAGAAAGTCTTGGAACTTCAGTCAAACCAGAATTATTTACTAGTATTTTCATTTTGCATAGGTCAAGCTAGAAATTCATAAAATCAAAGCAATACTATAAGATCCTACCAACACAGTGCTCCTATCACCCATAACTTTTGCTTTTTATTTGACTGACCGGTTTGTTTTTGTTAGATATTGATACCCTCCAAATGATTTGACCCAAAGTTGCACACTTTTTCAGTTATGGAAAATTATTGAAATTCGGAATCTCAAATTTAATTCTAATTTGATTTTGTGATCTTTACCAACTTTACCAACTACGGTCTACAATGCTTTTGGACTTTTGCGATTTTCCTAACTTTGTGATTGTTATTTTTTGGATGTTTGGTAAGGTTAGGGATAATGTAGACCTATATGTAGGCGTTCATAACACTAAACCCCATATGCCAATTCTCGTCAGAAATCTGCAAGTTTAAAATGGCGTGTTTCGAACCCAGTGCCTCTCGCATCCCTATCCCATTATAACTATGTCAAGCCACTGAGCAGTAGTCCATCCAGATGGACCTCACAAACACACGCGCCTACGGTGCTCGCTTGTGAGGTCCATCTAGATGGACTACTGAGCAGGCACTGCCATGGCAGTGATTTTGTGATCATTGCTAACTCCAGTCTATGGTGTATTAGGACTCTAAAAGCAATTTGCAACTTTTGTGATTTGCTATTTTTTGCTGTTTGGTAGGGTTACGATTACAAATACTTTAAATGGCTAGTGTACATGTGCACCGTAGATACTGATGAGTACCGCGTCTCCTGCACTTTCGCTGTGTTCAGCTACGCACAAGCTTATGTGAAGAGGGCTGCCTATTTGGTGTTGATCAAAGTGTAGGGTTTGTTAGGGTTAATACAGTATGCTGCTATAACCAGACATTGTAACATGATATAAATCTCGCTCAAGAAATCACAAAAATGTGGAAACAAGAAAAAGTTCAAAAATCCATTAGGGTTGAACTAACAAGTTAGCAAATGTGAAAAAGTTTAACATGCAACAAAGCATTAATAAGGCCAAGTAACAAAACTAACCAGTTGATAGTCCCCGCCCTCACCAATTTTTCAGATATTTCAAAACTTTTTGACATTTCTCTTGCTTTGCTTGATTACTTAATATCAGAAGATGTTGAGATGTAAAAAGTCAATACAATTGTTTCGGTATCATTCATAAACTCACTAAACATAATTTCTCCATCTGGCAGGGGGGGGGGGGGTACTAGGTAGTAGGTGTAGAGAAATGAGGAAATGACATTGGCCTCCTTGCAATATGGCAAACATTTAGCTGTTCAAAATTAGCCCCAAATGAATAGTTTTAATTATTAATTGAGTACTATTCTTTATTAATTAAAATTGCTTGGAAAAAAAAACAAATAATAAGAACCTCCCTCACCAACAAAGTCCGACGATCAACTTGTAATTTGGCCTAATCTCTTTAGAAATGAACTCAAACTGACACATATTATCCATCTTAGGAAACGACTTTACAGCAATATAATTCATGTAAAGCTGGCTGTCATCTTGAAATGTTAGAAGGTAAATCACATTATTCGCACCCAAAATTGAAATTCTGAAACACTTTATTTAATATTGATAATTAATATAAAAATCTAATAAAAATAGATTGAAAGTTGCATTTGACAGAAGATATATGTGTAGGCCTAAGCTTTTACCAAGTGAATAATAATATTTAATAGAGGACTTGATTATATCCCAGTCATATTTGAATTGGATGCGGGTGTAAGGCCCACGCTCCAACAGGCTGGGGCATTCGGTGAGAGCACAGGCTCATCAAAAAATGAGGGGTCTTTGGGTGAGAGCATGATTTTTGGCATTCAGTGAGAAAAAAACAAACAAAATTATGAGTGCTCATTGGTCTAAAAATGAGGGGTCATTGGGTGAGACCTTGAATTTTGGCATTCGGTAAGTGAAATTTGTCATTTGGTGAGAAAAAAATATAAAAAAATTATGGGTTTTTTGGTGAGAGCACATGCAATTATAAAAAATGAGGGGTCTTTGGGTGTCAGCAATGCTGAAAAGGGGGGTCTTTTAACCCTGACATTGTACATACGCATCACCTCCAGAATGGGTCACCCCCGGATCTTATGATACCAGGACAATTTGGTGAAAAAAATCAGACTTGATTAAAATGGATTAGGGAAAATAGGCTTTGATGATGCAAGTATATGGTATGCTATAGCCATGTATCTCAGCAAAATAGGATAAATTACCGAGATTTATGATCGTGTAAGCGCTTATGACCTAATCCTGACCTGCTTAATGTAATATTTGTCAGCTTGAAGAAAAGCTGGCAATGTTAGCATTCATATCAAGAGGGGTTAGATAAAGGCTAGCAAGTTAAGAAAAGGCCATGACTGAATGAAGATTATCATTTTTGTCAGTGCAAGTGTTTGAAACTTTGAAAAACAACTTCAAAAACTTCAACTCCATCACTAAATTTTAAGGCCTGTATTCAAGAAAGGTGTTTAACTAAACCATGGTTTTAGTTGAAAACATTGACCCGTATTCCAGAAAGGTGTTTAGCTAAACCACAGTTTTAACTGAAGTTCAACTGTCCAGGAATGACACGCACTGTTAAAGCTTTCAAGCGGAACAGTTCAATTAACCGTGCTGTTGAGGAGAAATCAAAACCATGGTTTAGCGAAACACCTTTCTGGAATACGAGCCCAACTGTCCAGGAATGATATACACCGTTGCAGCTTTCAAGGGGAACAGTTCAATGAGCCGTGCTGTTGATGAAAAAAAAAAACCTTGGTTTAGCTAAACACCATTCTGGAATACGACCCAAATGGAGACTGGGGCTTGTAGCTATGGGGCTATTGTGGCCCCAAAGAAACTTTTGCTCACTGCTCAAATAACTTCCGAGTCTGTGTACAAGATGTGAATGTAATTATACATAACCCTAACATGTCACAGTCCAACAAAATCCAACAAGCAAAAATCAAGAAATTCGCCTTTAGTCCAAATATGTCACAGGCTGGGGATACAGATGGGCACAAATGGCTGCCATGGCAGGCCATACTCGGTGGATTGCCATTAGGTGGACATGGGATCGGGATGCCAGAGGTTGGGGGTTCAAATACCAAGGGAAACGAGAAATTTTTGTATGACGTATTTGGAATTAGATATTTTTTAAGCATTTGCGAGTTAATGTTCAGTAGGTTGGTGTATAATTAATACTAATTTTCATAGGAATTTATTTTTCAGGTAACAATTTTCACCAAATCGAGAGTACCTGAACCTGTGTTCACACTGACAACTTAATGAATAGTCTACTATTTTTTGAACATACCAATCACAAGTGATGAAACAATATGACCGAGTAAAATTATTGACATTCATTTTAATTAAATAATTTCTTAAATTCTGGGTCCTGGAAAATGACTTCATTAAATATTAACGCCACACATATATTTTGTTGCCTACCACTTTCATTCTGTTAAGACCACCCCCCTCCCCCCTCCCGGCCCTCGACCACACTTAATACCTTGCCTTGTATTTATTTCAAATACCATTTTGATTTTAAGATGATGTGCTCTAAAATCTTAAGTGAAAAAATAAAGGTGTTAATGAAATTCCTTCAAATCACTTCATACTATCCATTAATTTGATTACAAAGAAAGAATCTTCTTTTCTTAATCCTAGAAGTAGGTCTTGTAAAAAGTGTTCACTTCCCGGTTTCTAGATAATGTAATAAAGGGAAAAACAACTGAAGTGCAAAATAAATGAATAATAACAATAGCATACCCATTAAGACATGAACTACATTAAATCAGTTCACATCCATCAGCCTATTGGTTCACACACACAATCCTCCAATTTACCTCCCCGCAAAGCTCAATTTATTGTCAATCTGGCATTCTGTATCTATGCAGTGGAGTCGGCTTAACACAAAGCGAAAAAGGCACACGGTGTGTCGAAATGTAGGGCATCCATTGGAACTGCAGATCTATTTAATTCATCTTTGAAGATATCTTGTATTTTATCTATTCAGAGCACTCAGGCACTTAGACCAAAGAGCTATAAGTGTGGCCTAGTTTTTGCATGGCTGGTTACTGGGTTGGCAAAAGAGAAAAATAGTTACATCAGCCAGGATTTAAAGATCCTGGGGGAGTTGCTCACGATTGAGTTTGGGCATGGGTGTCTTAATGATGGTTTTTCAATTATACATATCTAAAGTGTAGTTTTGAAATGTACTCTGTTCAATCCCCAAGGTACCCATCAGATGGCATCTATAACAAACATCTATAAAAACACCCTCTTTTGAAGAAAATGTTGTTCTCCAAGCCTGTGTGCAGCCACATTCTCGGGGTAATATTTAATAGAGGACTTGATTATATCCCAGTCATATTTGAATTGGATGCGGGTGTAAGGCCCACGCTCCAACAGGCTGGGGCATTCGGTGAG
>JXSR01S007595.1:75737-87964 GCA_000969725.1 Ophiothrix spiculata
TGAATCAACCCCTTTCTTTGATATGTTGTTCAAAAATGTGTCCTTCAACTTTATTGTAAGAAAAGTTTAAAGAATCAGAGCAGAAACATAAAATATTTTGGAAATATTGGATCACTCCATAGACATCGTACAGTAAGTTTCACGCCAGTAACAAGGACTGAGTACGCCAAATTCAACAACTGCGTCCGACAGAATAAATCCAAATTTCATCCTAGCATTTTCAGAATTTTGCATCATTTGAAGTTTTAGCTAGCAAGATTTTCTAAGTTCAAAGTCATGATTTCAAGAAATTGGAAAAAGGACAAAACAATTTGACCATCAAATAGGAGGAAAAAACGTTCCTTGACTATTTTATGAGCCTGAGGTACTCGATCATCTAAATATTCCAATTTCCATACTTTAAAAATTATTTAAAGTATGGAATATTCTTAAGACTTATAAGATCAACCAAAAACGGGAAAAAATCACTATCTGCAAAAGCAGAAAGAATCGTATTCTACAACGCGGTAAACAAAAACATTTGCCATAGCATAGGCCAGTTTTAGCGGTAATAATGACAGAAAAGTTTCATCATGTTCATTGTCAAATTCAAACCCTTTATATCGAAATATTGAGATATTCTGTTATTTTAAATTATCTTTGACATTGTCAACAACGATAAATACTGTCACCCGGCGAAATATCTGGCAGTGGTATTGGTACCACAAAGTTTTTTGGCTTGTGTTTCTCGAGCAAATACTGCCCTCTAGACTATATGGGGCAGAGCGGACCTATGTTATTATGCAGCACAATGATCTAAAAATAAATCACGTTGGACTTCGTCTTTGTGCGCGGTGAAAACAACCAATACTTCAGCCAGGCATCCCTTCATTTTCTTTCTTTTTTAGCTAGAAGGATATCTGTGAAATGATGAGCTGTTTGTTATTTTGTTATGGTTTGAATACAACATATCTCTGAGTCATATGATATGATTTTGGAATCAAAATATTTTGAAAATTTGCTGAAATCAATCAGTATATGATTTTGGAATCCAAATATTTTGAAAATTTGCTGAAATCAATAAGTTTCCGCGAGCCGGCATTTTCTCCATTGAGTTGAATTTGAAGTCGGCAATTGTTTTCACCGCGCTATTTGAACAAACGTCCCGGATGTAAACAAAACACCCTGATGTCCGCTCCTGCCAGCCTATAGTTGAATTTTTTAAAATGGCCTTCTCAAGAAATCTAATGCAAACTCCAAACTTCTTTTGATTTACCTGCAATCTATGATGTGAAAGGGATGTCTTTCTTGATATATAGAGCTCAGTTATCAGTTTCACAGTTACACTGTCGCAGAGAAGAAGTTGCTCCTTATTTTTTATCGAGCTCAATTGCCATGTCTTGAAAGTAGAAATTAATTGCGTTTCGCATAGTGATATTTCTGTAAATATAGGATTCAGTGTGTGTCCAAATGATCCTAGTCCTGGCACCATGACTTGACTTAGTGTCAAGTCATGGGAAATACTATGTAGTAAAACTGCCATTTAAGCATGTCTGTACAGACCATCTTAGGACTAAGTTCACACCTCAAATTCAACCAAAATATTGAAGCTGTTTACACATTTTTTAATTAGTAAGCTCCTTCAGAGTATTGTGCATCCTATGCTAGGTGGTTTGTTAACATTTAGAATCAAAATGTGTGATTTTTGGGCCTAAACTTGCCTTGTATGTTGTAACATTGGGTTTCTGAATTTGACAACCTCAGATTTGTTT
This sequence comes from Ophiothrix spiculata, assembly GCA_000969725.1. Classification (NCBI taxonomy): domain Eukaryota; kingdom Metazoa; phylum Echinodermata; class Ophiuroidea; order Amphilepidida; family Ophiotrichidae; genus Ophiothrix; species Ophiothrix spiculata. The sequence continues at coordinate 77,489 of JXSR01S007595.1, forward strand.
ACGTCCAGATTTTGGATGATAAATTTCTTCTTTTGGCTTAAATTAGGTTTGTAATGATTCTACACTATTAAAAGATGTTGCCTATGCTGAATGGAATTATTTTAGGCTTTTAATTTTTCAAATATTTCATGTCAAAACTTAGAAAGCTTAAATGGCCAAAGTATTATTATGCATTACTCCTGTGACCTAGGACCTATAGAAATTACAATACCCAATGATAAAAGTAAATGATGGTCCATGGTCACAGCTCTGGGACTAAAATGATCCATGATTATTAGAATGAAAGTATTTTTTGTCTTTCCAGGTTATTATCTATGTGAACAAAGTTGGTCCATACTTCAACCCCCATGAGACCTATCATTACTACCAGTTACCAGTATGCCGTCCAGATAAGGTCAGTGGCAGATTAGGCCAAGTAAAAATAATTATTTGTTTCCGGTAACATGCTTTGAAAACATTGAGAAGGAAGGAAGGGAACAAATTTTATCTTGGGAAAAAATTTCATGCTTTTAAAATATCGAGACGGAAGGAAGGGAAAATATTTTATTTTTTCCAAAATTTGTATTGCTTACAAAAACATCAGATATGTATGTTTCAACACAATTTTGGATGACAGATATGACTAGCGCTATTGAAAGCATTAAATGTAAGTTGCTTTTCTCTGATCTCACTGTGTACATTTTCAGGATACTAGTATATGATTATATGAAAGACAACAGGTAGACGTCATCAGTTCTCAAAATAATTGCCGTAAGGAGGCCATCTCTCTCAACATGTATCGAGTAAAAACTGGGGCGGTGAAGAAATAATATATTTTTTCAGAAAACTGATAAAATTTACATTTTTAGGGTGCATTTTTTGGGACGGAAGGGTTACCGGAAACAAACAATTATTTTTACTTGGCCTTAGGAATGATCACAAGGACTTTTTATAGGGGAAACGTGATACGCCGCCATCTTGTGTGTGCCGCTCATGAAGAAGAGTTATTGTACCTCTGGATATATTCGGAGTTTGGCCCGATATCCAGGCAGATCGCGTAAATCGTTACTTGACGCATATACAGCGTGTGCATTTTGTTTCATGCGCAAACCGTTTCTGCGTTTAAAGTAGTGTGTATTGCGACTTGCTCTGATCAAAGTATGCCAATTTTCCTGCTAATCCATTGCGAAGACTCTCGAAGTGAGGCACGCAGAGTCGTAAAATGACGGAGGTACAATAACTCACCCACTTGAGCGACAATACAAGATGGCCGCCGTCCCATAGGATTTACATGGCGGTGAAATCAAAATGGCGGCGAGTTCCGATTCCCGATTCGAGTACAGATTGAAATTTCAAACCATATTTTCAGTGATGACACATTAAACATGGTCATCATATTAATAATATGTGAGTGGTGTTCTGAGGTAGAAGGAATTACGATATGACATTTTAATATGTAGGTGTTATACTTGATTAATGACTATTTGGAAAGTTTCAAATAATGCTTTGGTCACATACATGTAAGCCGCAGGAAGCTGCAACGCTGGTATGACACCAGTGAATGCTTGCAATGCCCCGTTGGTCACCCCAGTATTAAAACAGTCATTTTTGGCTAAATTTTATTGGAAATATATGTATTTTAACATTTTTTCTCTTCTCCCCCCCTCCCCCGATTTATTATTTTCCGGTTGTTAAATGTTCAGAAAAGTCTAAAAACTTCATATATTTAAAATAAGTTAAAAACTGTTGTTATGATTCAGCTATTGGTTTTACTTCCAGGTTGAGACCCGTAGCTTGACGTTGGGAGAGATTTTAGATGGAGATCGTATGGCAGTATCTCTATATGATGTCAAGTTTAAAGGTAAGCATAGCTTCAATTATGATAATATCCATTGATAGACGGGGATCGTGTGGCAGTATAATAATAATACTGGGGATTTATAGTGCGCTATGCCTCCCAGACTTGTAATTCCACTTGGCCTCTGCACACTTTACAGTTGTTCGCTGACCACTGTGGCCCAAGTAAGCTGCATTCCACACCAAGCATCATTTCAGGTTCTGCTGCAACCTCTAGGGGCGCTGAACCTTGATCAGCCCACATACACACCATTGCTGCCCGGATCAGCTCCCCGAGTTTCGTACAGGTTTTCCACGAGACAACTTAGTTAGTTATAAATTAAAGATTTAACCTTTCATCACAACACAAAATTATTACATACCTCGAATGTTAGTTAGTTCCTTGTCCAAGAGAATTTCAAGCACACTCAACTTTTTGGCACCAGCAGGGTTCAAACTCAGTACCTTTCGCACTGCAAGCGAGCGCCTTACCGATTGAGCTAACTTGACTTATATTAAAATGTATTCTGAAAATTTTCCTTGATTCTGACCATTCGTTTTCAAGTTAAAAGTTTTTCAGCTTTTTAAAATTCCCCGTAGGCTACTGTGTTGTAATTACTGTTGGGCCCTGACGGTTATTAGAAAAGTACACAATTTCTCACTTTTCTCAAAAATGCAAGCATGGTTTGGGTTTTTTAACATATACAAAGGATTCTTTCTAGCTAAAAAATAAATTTTGATAGAGATGACCTACCTTCAGTTTATTTTTTAATGTTAATCTCTACAAGAGGCCAAGTATGTCCTGTGTACATTCCAATAATATCTGTAAAAAAGTATATTTTAGTTCATAACAAAACTATACCCTAATCCTAGCCCTAAAACTAACTCTTGGGCCCGTCAGAAAATCTCATGTGGGACCTTCAATATATTTTTCAAGGTTAATCTCCAAAAGAGGACAAGTATATTCTGTGTACACTCCAATAATATCTAAAAAAGTGTATTTTAGTTCATAACAAAACTATACCTTGACCCTTGCCTTAAATCTAACACCTGGACCAGTCATGAAATCTCATGTGGGACCTACAGTCTATTTGGTCCAATTGTTGATGTAAAAAGAAATTTTTATAGGGGAATCGGGATATGCTGCCATCTTGTGTCGCTCATGGAGTTATTGTACCTCCGTTGTACCTCCCGATATATTCGGAGTTTGGCGCAATATCCAGGCAGATTGCGTAAATCTTCACTTGATGCATATACAGCGTGTACATTTTGTTTCACGTGCAAACGTTGTCTGTGTATCAAGTAGCATGTATTGCGACTTGCTGATCAAAGTACACCAATTTTCCCGCTAATCCCTTACGAAGACTCTCGAAGTGTGGCACGCGGAGTTGTAAAATGATGGAGGTACAATAACTTGCCCTCCATGAGCGATAATCCAAGATGACTACCGTCCCATAGGATTTACACGGCGGTGAAATCAAAATGGCGGCGAGTACCGGTTCCCCTTTCAAAATTCCTTGTTTAAAACACATTTGAACCTGTATAAAAGCAAAGACATTTGTTTTTTTATTTGATTTTTTCTACAGAGAATGTTGAGAACAAGGAGCTGTGTACAATGAAGCTGACAGAAAACTACATCGATCAGCTGAAAGAAGCCATAGAAGACTTGTACTATTTTGAATTTGTAGTTGGTAAGTACTCACTGATTATAAGGCTGTCCACACGGGCACAATCAATCTGTACTCATTTGGACGTCACACCTCTAGATGCATTGAGATTCAGATTAAACTGGATTTCAGCAAGTGGTCACACATACTAAAGTGACTGCGAGTACATATACATGTGGCTGCTTTATTTCCACTGTAGTAAAGTCAGATGGATGTGCGACCTTAGGGGCGCACCATTAGATATCCAGGAAGTTTTTAGAAAAAAATAATTCCCCCTCACATGCAGAAGGAAAAAAAATCCCCCCTGAACATGGAATAGGCAGAAATATAGTAATGATCAAGACTTCCACCCTCGGCTGCGCCTCGGGAGGAAATCTCGATCATCCCAACACCTCGGGAACAGTATTTTGTGATACTTCCCCTTAAACCATGTTGTATTTGTACACTGCCATACGTTACACAAGAGAATTGGTCATCTGCTCATTTGTGCAGGAGTTCTCCAAGGGAAAAGGAAGTAACTCGCAATAGATCTGTAATGCACATACTGCCATTTAACTTGGTTAGGCAGACAACCTTTTGCAACTCTTATCCACAGTTTGCTGTATTAACACTTGTAGCATTTATCATGCATAAAAATGTATGCATACACTGCCGCTCTATGTATTTCCACACAAAACCTTTATGCAGCCATATCTCAAAAGGTGTTTATCTGATTTTCATCATTTTTTGACAGAGTCTATATTGTATAATTATCAAAGTATCTATTTCGGAATTGCATTCACTGCATTTGAAAGTATGGCATGTAATGCATATTACTACTTTCGTCCAAACATAAAAAAAATGAGTTTATAAATATACATTTTTGCGCATTTGTTTTAAAACTTACAACCTGAAAATATTCTATCCTGTTAGAAGGTAATAATGAGGTTATGAAAAATTGATTAGTTACATAGGAATGAGATTTGTACTTGTGGTGTATTTGTATATGGTCCATGAAATCAGCCATTTTTATAGCAATGGAAGATCAAATATTAAAAGAAACATCGATTTATTCATATTGAATAGATAAGTTACCTATATTAGTATGAATCTTTGATGATTCTAGGTCGCTTAATATAAAGAATGAGGTTTTTTGACATTTTTAATTATGCAGAAATACTTTAGAGCGGGTGTGTACACTCCGTGTGTCACTTAGCCAATCAGAACGTAAGAATATAAAGCACGCAAAACTTCAAAATGTACTTGTTGCATTCCGGTTTGTGTGGCGGGCATTTAGTGCGCGTATGAATGTTTCATCATTTTTGTCAGGTGATGATTTTTTTAGTTTAGAGAAGTTTTTGACTTTGATGGTCATATAGGCCTTTATAATTTCTTTTCACAAAGGATACAATATTTATTTTTCTGTTGTGTATGAATCAAGATTAATAAATTTGCATTTCATTATGCTCGTAAAATGAGACAAAATCAATGCACTTGGGGTAAATTTTGATTGCTGTCCAATATACTCATTCCTGTGGACCTCATGAATTTGACGTTCAAAATTGAAGTACATTGAATTTGTCTCATATCACTCGCGACATGAAATGCGCATTTATTAACCTATAAACAAAAGCCATTTAGGTTTAGATCTCAAATGCCATGATCTATAAATCGTCATTTTGTGTTTGTTGTTGCAGAGGATATTCCGTTGCGAGGCTTCTTGGGTCATTTCGAAGAGAGCGGGTTCATTCCTCACACTCACAAGCTGTACCTGTGGGTCCATCATCACTTCCATATAGAATACAATGCGGACCAAGTAAGTCCAAATGAATACGCCAGTACAAGAACAGCCCAACTCCACCATTTTAGTCAAACTGAGTTATGTCCGCCAAAACATTCCTACGACGGCAGGCTTCCTCTACTATAAAAGATGAACCCAATTCTGCATTCTAACTGGACTTACATAGGCAAATGACGTCAAAATCTGTGGAGTCTGGCTTTTCTTACACGAACATTGTAGTGCCATGTGCTCAAAATGTGACTAACTCAATGCATGCTCGTATCTCCGCTAGAAAGTGCTCGTAAGGTATAATTCTGTCAGAGACATACCTTTTTAATGGTACAGATAGAGCATCACAATACAGGGTGTTACAACACTCAATGGTGATCCAGTTTACAACCTGGGTACATGGTGACTTCCGGTGCCCCAATGATAAGCTTCCTGAACTTGGACCTTCAAATTCACAACTCCAAATCACACTTTATCATATATGACATAAGTTTTTAGAAATCTTGAACATGTGACCCCAATGACCGGGGGTGTCTGTTACATTGACGGAAGCTATAGGTATGTGCCGCCCTCAAGACCCCGTTTTCAAGCCTCTTCCGCTCCTCACGATGCTGATCACTTCAACTTTACTTCAGTTCTGAATATCCCCATTTCCAAAATGATTCAAAAGTATGTTTTATTAAGTTTCAACCTAATTTTGAGCGATTTTAGGTCAAATAATCGTATTTTAATGGGAAAAAAGCAGTTCCTGAGACCTCAATTTGGAAAAAATCAGCTCCACAGACCCTATTTTTGACCAAAAATCAGTTCTGCAAGACCCTATGTTCGATATCGCGGATATCACATATCTACCAAAAAAATGTTTTCTGGTGTTTTTTTAGTATCCTTGGTCAGCGCAAGTTCAAGACACAGCCCATAGAATTTAGATTTAAAGGTGTAGGTTCCGATCACATTCTCATCCCCAGGGCTCAACTGGAAGTAGTGTATTTTTTGATGCCAAATGGAAGCCCATTTTTTCTGATTATAAATCCAAAATTTCACCTTGAAATTCTGTATAGTTTTGGAGATATAGCACAAAATGTAAAGTTAAGTGGTATACCTATTTACATAACAGGCTCGTCCTCAGGGTTGCATACTTTCTTTTGCCTCTCAAGAGAAAACAAGACACAAGATAAGGTTGAAACCTTGCACAATGCATTTAAGAGGTCAAGGTCAATCAGTTAAAAGTAAACTATACACATCGACTCAAATCCACAGTCCATAAAATTTAGACTTAAGACTATTTTTGATGGACTTAAACATCCACAACAGTCCTATTTAATCACAGCTCCCTCTAAAAGTATTGTTTGGAATTATGTTAGTTTACTCTTCTAGCATCTAAAGTAATAGAAAATTAATTAACCAAATTTTTTTCCAGATTATATACGCCAATGTCTCCACCAGAGATAAGCAGCCAGTGAGTCTAGATGACACCATAATAGCACCGCTGGAAGTGCGCTTTACATACTCAATAACATGGCACCAAACCAAAACTACATACAACCAGAGAGCGTCAAAACTTATCAAAGATAACAGCTTTTTCCCCAAAACTCTTGAGGTGAGTTACGGCCTTCCAGCACTGCTGGAAGTATGCTTTACATACTCAGTAACACGGCACCAAACCAAAACTACATACAGCCAGAGAGCTTCAAAACTTATCAAAGATAACAGCTTTTTCCCAAAACACTTGAGGTAAGCTACAGCTGGAAGTACATACTTATTCACATGGCACCAAACCAAAACTACATACAGTCAGAGAGCTTCAAAACTTATCAAAGATAACAGCTTTTTCCCCAAAACACTTGAGGTGAGTTATGGCCTTCCAGCACTGCTGGAAGTATGCTTTACATACTCAGTCACACGGCACCAAACCAAAACTACATACAGCCAGAGAGCGTCAAACCTTATCAAAGATAGCAGCTTTTTCCCCAAAACACTTGAGGTACATGTAAGGCCTAAAAAAAATAATTGTTTGATTGGCGTAACATAGAAAAAAATTAGGGTAGGTACGTAGGTCAGATTTTTTTTTTTTTTAAGTCTATGTTTCACATACAAGACCCAAAAGATACGATACATATACAAAAACATCTTCACTTTTTCTGTAACACATCTTTTATTTGTCATTTTGAATGTCTTGCAAGCCATATCTCGGGGCCCCCATGAATCGATTCCCGTCAAATTTGGGATTTGGAGGTTTTTTACCATGCTCAAAAAAATAAAAAATATTTAGGGTCGGCAGTGAAAATAGGGTCTGTCAGGTTACGCCAATCAAACAAATTTTTTTTCTAGGCGTAAGTTATGGCCTTCCAGCACTGTTGGAACTACGCTTTACATACTCAGTCACATGGCACCAAACCAAAACTACATACAGCCAGAGAGCTTCAAAACTTATCAAAGATAACAGCTTTTTCCCCCAAACATTTGAGGTAAGTTACGGCCTTCTAGCACCGCTGGAAGTACGCTTTACATACTCAGTCACATGGCACCAAACCAAAACTACATACAGCCAGAGAGCGTCAAAACTTATCAAAGTTAGCAGCTTTTTCCCAAAAACTCTTGAGGTAAGTTATGGCCTTCATTAAAATCATGTTTTGTTTGCAATTACAAAAGAAAAACTTTAAGATTTGTCAGTCGGATTTTTCTTTATTCTCAGATGAATAAAATGCAGATGAGAGAACGTTCATAGGTGCCACTTAGTATTTCTGCTAGCTTTAAAACATGCAAAACCTAATTTTTTCCATTTTTCTATCAAACAAACTTTAATCATCAAGATCATTGTATGCATGTATGCATGTGTGCTTTACATATTTAATATGATTAAATCCATGTTTGTCTGATATTTGATGTTGCATTACTATAGGAATGTATGATTTCATTGGTCGTATACAAATATACAACAAGTACAAATCTCATTAAAGGTGTAGGATCTGATCACATTCTCAACCCCCAGGCTCAACCAGAAGTAGTTCACTTTTTGATGTCAAATTAAAGCCCACATTTTTCTGCTTATGAGTCCAAAATTTCATCTCCAAATTCTTTAAGTTTTGGAGATATGACATAAAACATAAAATTAATTGGTATACCTTTTTTTCTATTTCTTATTTTTTTACATATAACAGCAAATTATATTAAATCTGGTCAACAGGACTTACGTTTTTGATAGCTACAGTATCGCTCCTTATCCAAGGAGCATCATCAGGCTGTGTGATCTTCTGTCGGCTTGTAAAATCACTTGATGGACTCCTGAGGGCCAAAGGGCTTATAGCAGCTTACAATAAAGGACCTTGGTCCGAATTTTTCAAAATTTGGTTTTCAATGTCACATGAAAGATGACCGACCACCCGAGAGGTCTAAATTTCAAAATTCAGCTTAATCGACTCAGCCGTATTGATTTTATGGGTAATTTTGTATTTCATAGCCGCCTATACTTTACTGTGTAAAATTAATTATGGTTACCATTATAAGACCCATTTTCATATAGGCCTATATCCCCAAAACGGAACATAACTCGGTCCTGAAATTTCACATTGGGTATGAGAAAAATATGGGCAACATTTTATGGTTAATTTTGTATTTCATAGCCGACTATACTTTACTGTGTAAAATTAATTGTTACCATTATTAGACACATATATCTCCAAAATGGAACATTATTATGTCCTGAAATTTCAAATGGGGGTATGATAAAAATATGAGCAACATTTTGGTATCAAAATCTCAAAAAAATTGAAAAAAAAGTTGAGGCAATCGGACCATGCTCCTTTGATTTAGTGCAACCTTAGCGTGAGCAATTTACACCCCTCATAATTTTTGTTCAATTTTTGTACACTGAGATAAACGTTTCTCTTTTGAACAATAGTGATTAGTACACTTTATATCCTTTTAAAGCTGAGAATATGAAGACTACAAATATGTACTGAACTCATTTTGACAATGTTTTGTGTGTCTGTGATTGCAGGTACATTGGCTATCCATCATCAACTCCATGGTGCTGGTGTTTCTGCTCTTAGGGTTCGTAGTCATTATATTGGTAAGTTATCAGAGATCTGCCCCGCAAAGTAAAAATGCAGTATGTGCATTTATAAAGCATACACAGCGATTCTCCTCCTGGAGTACTTGTGCAAGTCTACTGCAGTACATGCAATCGTACTAACCCCATAGGTGCCAGCCGTGCGGCCAGCTTTCTGTAGTTTTTTGCCTGGTTCGCCACACGCAGAAGCCCTACGCTCGCTGAAGACACGCAGCAGTCCTCCCGCAGACACGCAGTGGCCCTTTCATTTTTCGCACGCAGTGCACCTCTCAGCTGAGTACACGCAGAAGTCTTCTGCAGAAATAGCGTGACGTTTTCTTGTTTATATTCAAATGAATTCAGGGTTGCCGTCCTTATTACGGGACGGCTGTTGCCAAGTTATATAGATATTTAGTTGTTCTAAATTTGTTTGTTTCTGGTGTTTTGGGTTTGAGGATTTTTGAACGGGCTTTCTCGGGGATAGTTGTCTTTCTTTCTTTCTTTTCTTCTTCTTTTATTCCCTCTTTTCTTGTTCTTTTCCAGGATGGTGTTCCTTTTTTCACCTAAATATGAGATAGCATAGAAAATCTGTAATTTGAATTTAACAAACAAAAAACATAATGATAATAGTTGCAAGACGTAAAATTAAATGAGCTTTCAAGAACACTATCGATTTTCCGCAACAAAAGAAATAATAATGAAATTGATAGGCCTATATAAATAAAATAGAAATAACTATATCATCATCAACAACATTAACATCAACAACAGCAAGTAAAACTGTTTAATTGCAATTGTAGGCCATATCTTGATCGTCGTCACTTTGAGGTTGAAAAAAAAAATCGAACTCGTTAATGCGACTTTTAAGAAAATGCAGATCAAAAATTAAAGAACAGGGAATGATTTACCATTTAATCAAATAAAACAATGTTAAGAACAAAACATGGACATTTCGGCTCGATAAAACGGGGGAAAATCAGTCAAAATTCGACTACTAAAAGAACATACTTTACGATCGAAATAACTGTTGAAATTTGAGAAAACAAGGAAACAAAATGCGTCACACAAAAACTCGAAGTCGCAAAACTCTTTAGATGATTGTAAAATAGTTTTAACAACGACAAAAAATCTTCATCATTAAAACTCAATACGCAACAACAAAACAAAACAAAACTATG